>PNEQ01118749.1:0-33044 GCA_003012365.1 Medauroidea extradentata
CACTGTCTATTTTCTTGTCTACATTCTCATTAACACTGTCAATTTTCCTATCAACACTGTCTATTTTCTTGTCTACATTCTCATTAACACCCTCAATTTTTGTATTCACACCACTTATTTGGTTAGCTATTTGGCTACTCAGTCCCTCTATTAGTGCTCGCAAACCCTCTAACTCACTAGCCATTTTTCTTGTTAACATGAACTTATTACCTAAAATTCCCCGCCTAATAAAAATTAACAAGTATGATTAAATATCTAACCATCTACATTTAATTTTAACACCATTTAAAACACTTAATTAAATTTTAAATAATTGCCTCCATCCCACTTCTGACACCAGTGTTACAAGCTTGCGAGCTAGGCACGTTTGGGGATGGAGGTCTTGATAAAATAAAGAAAATAAAGCTTACCTAGTTTATTTACAACTGTACATACAAAAATAACCTATGTCTACAATGATTTACCACAATACATGTCAAACAGAACAAATAACTACTATTTACATAAAAGAAAAAAAAACTACATAAGTTCTCTGTATATGGAAAGGTTACTAGTCACTCGCAATGGTGGACCCAAAGAAATAATACCGCAGAATCTTTCTGGCCTAGAATCACCTTCTTCCTCTTACTTGCTGCGGTCCCACTCGCTGGACGCCCTTGAACAGTCGTCGCAATCCAATACTCATCACTATCACTTCAGATCACACTAGGCACCTGCCAGCAAAAACTCTCTCGCTCCTGCTGCAGCTCCCCCTTATATACCTCACCCTCCTTCTTCTCGAATTATCTCGGTGGGTCTCTGTTCTCCAACCTCCTGGAAAGATGTCGTTTCAAAGTCAAGCACCACCCAGAGAGATAAAGAGGGAACAGGATCATTCCAGATCACGATATTTTCTCTCGGTTACCCGATACTGGGCGCAGGTGGTTATCATGGAGTAATACAATCCATGCGGCACCCGAGGAGGCCTTTTAACGCTGCCGCCACTGTATTGTATTTCGCCGACCTGCCCGACAGCCATGGCGCCGAGGAGAGAGTGGGAAGGGGGTGTCCTAGCTCCGCCACCACAGTATCGTACTACACCGCCCAGCCAGACAGTGGCGGCTCGCAACAATATATTTATGAATTAAAACGCTTCTGTAAGAAATAATTTTGATCCATACTGGACTTACGTTTTAGTCTTGTTTGTTTTAGGGCAAACATCTTGAAACATGAATAACGCTGTTACCAAATATTCACAGCGCAAACAGTTTATAAATCAATTTATAAATCATAACCGCTCATGATTTAAAAAAAATGCTTAGTATAGCATCGTTCGTAAATTTCCTAATTTTAAGACTGAAAACCATTTCTTACACAATGTTGAGTAGTGTTTATATAATATACATATTTTAAACTGTCTGATTGTCCGAAACAATTAGTCGTTTAAAGTCTTTACGATATTTGTTCCTTTCTTACTTAAAAATATTACAATTAAAAATCGGGGGATATTATATTAAGCGCCTTCTTCATCCAGGCTGCCCGTACACCAAAACTTCTCAAGTGTACGAAGTTAAACGTTGCTTCAGAACCTTCGACAGGGGTGTTAAATATTAATTATTGACTATGACTTCCCCTTCTCTTCCCTTCTTGGTCTCTGAACACCTGTGGAATGCTAATGAGATTCCCCTGGAAACTAAAACTGCACGTGTAGATGGGTCGTTATCAACAGTCTATAACAACCTTGAATCAGAGCTGCAGGTGTACTCGTAAGACAAGAAACAAGTTGATAAAAAATATTTGTACTAGAAAACAATGTCTCTCTCCACGTCAGCTGTCTACAGCGGAAGCTTGCAGTTTCAGACGTTACAACGCTGGAGATGAGGGTCACATCGATAGTGCTTTGCGGTCTAATGTGACTTTAACTTCTACTTAATCGCTTGCACTCAGAACAGAAAGGCTGATCACTAGAGGCACGAGTAATTTCGCGTATTAATATGGTATAATTCTAGACTTCTCAGTCCTATACACACACTGGCTCCTAACCGTACACGTGGGTAGCTCCACGAATTATCTTATTATTTACTACTGGCTTGCAACCTCCATTGGTGTGTCAAAACTGCTGTTGAATAAGTACGGAAGTTACAGTGATATACAGGTTATTGGCGTTCAACCTGACCTACAATCAATACGCGAGATACTTGTGCCTCTACTAATCAGGACTATTCACTGCCGTGGGACAGTTCGAAGCTCATATAATCTGATAATCGTTTACAGAGTTGCCACACTGAATACCACGCTCTTCCACTATACGGCTACACGGTAAAAATAATTTTTAAATTTACCACCCTATTTTTGTGTGTGTTAAAAATTAGGCACGGTTGGATTTATTTCCAGACGTTAAAAACAGCGTTCCTACACATGTTTAGGAAACCATCAAATGCGCTGATGTTACCCGACTCAAATAGTAGCAATGCTAAACATTTACAGCATTTACAAGCAGAATTGTAGTTAACTTAATATACTTTGCGTGGCTTAAGGCTCGGTTTCAGCCGCCATATTGAATTTAATTGTTTTTCGAATTTTTGGAATTTTATGAAGAAACATGTTAAAATATGCGATTATACCTCAAATTCTATTTACATTTCGCTACAATATAGACCTTGCAGGTTAACTTGTAACATATAATTACGCCGCAACATGCGTGGAAAATTTTTTATATATTCGTAATTTGCCCGACTAATTGCGACCTAAATATACATTATTAGCTTTATTGCCGCGATTCTACTGTAGCACAAAATAAATATAATTTGCGGTATAGTAGCCGATTTAACATTTATAATCTTAGAATCACAAAAAAAAAAAAATGCAACATGGTGACTGAAACTGAGCTTTGAAAGTTTCTCATGCTGTTTAGGAAGATTTTTTACGGTTTATGTCCGTACCAATTGTGCTCAGTTCGCTCTAAAATGGTGAAAATTTTAAATACTCCCTTATAGATAGAGACATGAACTTTTCGCGAAAAGAATTTTGCCCCACTTTGTTCTAGTACCTTATGTGCATGTCTGCAGTTCTGCTTCATAGATATTGGCAGCGTGCCTTTGAACTGTGACGTTTCTCATTTGACTGTACCAATCACAATAAGGTTACTGTAACACCACACGTCTGTGATTTGCGTGTAAAACCCCACGACACACGAATGTCAAAACATTCCATCTCTGACCGTGAAGCAAGTCTGCAGACGTGCACACAAGTCACTGACACAAAGTGAGGCAAATTTCTTTTCGCGAAAAGTTCATGTCTCTACTTATAGAACATTTGCTACACATCATTCAAACCTACAAGAACATTTCATGTAGAAATAGTAAGCTAGCTATCAACACTCATCCGCTCAGGCATGTAGTCATTAAATTAAGAGCCTTGCCTGACCCAGAGACCAAAGGGCAGCATATAGGGACTAACATTGTTAACCCAGTAGGTGGGGCTTCGCCTTTCACGATATCGCTTCCGGACGAATACCATTCATCTTCGTCGAGAAGGATATCATTTTGCTATAGGAGCAAAAATTGTAGGAAAATGTGTTAGGGATCCATGTTTTCGAGTGTTGTAGGACAAGGAAATACTTATTTACTAAGCTGGGATCAGTAAATATTCACAGTTTTCCAATAACATTTCACTGATTCGATTTACTGAAGCTCCTCCATCAAGAATCTGTCAAAACATACTTATTGCGTTAGTGAACTTTTACCTACCGTACTATTAAAAGTAACAGAATTGTTTTACTTAAATTATGTAAGAAGCTCAATAAAATCATTTACCAAAATTAAAAAATACTAAAAATACCAACGGGATTAGAACACACGACCGATGATCTAAGGAGAACATTTTGTTTTTAAAGTTGCCGTTAAAGAAACTATTATTATATTCCGATCATGTATATAGTTTCGTATATATTTTTTACAACTTATTGTAGTAGAAAGAGAATTTACTTCAAAACAATGTAACTTCGTAGTGAGCTAAATAGCAATAGTAAATATTATTAAATCTCAACTATCCACAACAGGCAAACAACAAGAATGTACTTATTAAAATATGTGCTCTAAATATAACTTTAACTCTTAAGTGAAACTCATCAAAACACACAATTTAGTTTAAAAAAAACTAGGAAACTAAAATTAGTAGAAGTCTTTCTTTGGAAATTGTGGTACAATTTTAATGTACGCAAAGCAAAGGAAATGCGAAGTAGATGTGACATTTAAGTTACAGATTTTAACTGTTATTCTCAAATTACAGATTAAATATTTTAATCTGTACACAACAAATTGCGAAATTTTTGTAAGAATTCAATCTGTTGTCCTGAACTGCTCTTTTCTCACTTTTTTATCAGTCAAAATAAAAAAAAAAACAAACAGATACACCAGATAAAAAACCGTCCGCCTTGTTGTAACTATAAAAATTCCACTGAATTTAGTGCAGAGTATTAGAAAAAACTCAAAAAATCTTAAAGTAATGTGTTCCGCACAAAGGCGTACCAAAAGTCGGTTGTGGCGCATGTGTCCATGTGTGCGTGTGTGTATATATATATATATGTGTATATATATATATATATATATATATATATATATATATATATATATATATATATATATATAGCATAATACCGCCTTATTACTGCCATAATACGGAGGTAGGCAGCACCCTAAGTGCCTAATCTAAATTCAAATATCACAAAATACTAAATGCGTTTGCTATGCGATTACATTGGGGAGAGTTAGGAGTGGCAATAGTGTCATAAATCCATAACAGATCGTCAATAACAATGTCATTGTAAGCGAGTTATCTGAAAATCATAAATATATGTCTGCTGTCTGTAACTTATCAGTTAACGCTTATGTAAAAAATTGTTTTAACCAGATACGTTTATAATAACATTTTAGTAATTTAAGTAAAAAAATGTTATTATTTACAAATAGAGAATTCGACACGAAGGTAGTTCGCAGCCATGGCGTTTGCATGAGAAATCAATATCCAAAATAAATTTATTTCCAATTGTTCGAGGGTTGGCGTGGCGTATGGAGCAGTGACAAAAATAACAAGGAATAATATGGAGTGTAGAGATAAGGAAGAAAACAGGAATACTCCGAGAAAACTTTGCAGCAACGCATAGTTTCCACAAATGCGTTTGCCAAGTGAAATCTTCCAGGCGTATGGACGAGTTGTTGTAGCGTGGCATGGGTATGTTTTTATACGAAACTGCTAAATGTATTCGTATTATGTTTATCAACGAAAAGAGCACAAACTTAAAACTACAATTTTAATAATTCTGCACGCTTGTTAGAAACACGATTTTCGGACTTCTCAAAACGCCTAAAAACCGCTATTTTAGGCTTATGTAACTACGAAAATGCCATCTGAATTCGTAAAGTGTAAAACGAGATACATGCGTAGGCTTTACTTCATATTACGTAAAAATTAAATATTTGTTTCTCCGTTTAACGTCCCATAGGAAGAAGACTGCAACTAAAACGTTGCACGCCAGTTTGACTCTATGCAAATACAGGCGATGTGTTTCTCTTCGAGCGTGGTACTTTTGCTCTTATCGCTCCGCTGTTCACAAGCATCACGCGTGGAAATTTGAAACCGATGCACAGTGTTCTCAAGCAGGAGCGATCCCACTAAGAACCAAACTTTGTTCACCGTGGTGCGAAGCGATTTATCTGACCACTACACGACCACGGATCTTTGAGGGTATGACTTACAGATAATGTTGGTCATATAACTGAAAAGGCAACTTGTTTCGCCAGGTACATTTTTATGCATGTGATAGTGGGAGATTGTTTTTTATATGATTCTTGACAGCGTTGAAATCAAACTTTTGTAGTTTTATGTAATTATTTTTAACAGATCCATCCTTTAAGAGTCTGAACTGACATTAAGGGCATGGGCCCGAGTTTCTTCGCATTTGACTAAAATTTTTTTTTAAAACATAAATGGTAACCGATATCGTAAAATCGCTTCGTAACTTTGTTATGACTGATTTAAACTGCATACTCTAATTTTGTCGAATCAGAAGACTGCAAAATAATTGCTAATTAGTTAATTAACAATTTCCTTATAATTGATAAATTAGCTATACTCATCAGACAGTTTGTCTCGACAAATTACATAGCATAATGAAAACCAATTTGCAGCAAAGTTACGAAGCACTTTAACGATATTGACTCTCGTATGGATATAAAAAAATAGTTATCTCGAAAGCCGAGAAACTAGGGACCAAGCCCTTAAAGTGCAACTCTGTAAATCGGAAGATTGAGCTGTGGTGAATAAAGCATAGTATTTAATAATGACTCAACACTTGTAGACTTTCCATAATAACTAATTGTCAGTTATGACTGACCATTTACACACTCAAATTGGTGTCAGTTAACATGCTGTTGTAAATTATCAGTTCCTACTAAACTAAAAGAACTGCGAAGGCAAATGAGCAAGTCTTCTGAAGTCTTAATTTTGGGCCCATCTGAGCTGAGTATCAAAATTAGACCAATCCACAAAATTTAATGAAAACATACACGTATTATTTAGGTCTCAACATGGTAAAACCACTAATGTTGTCATAAGAAACCGTTTGTTTAAACATGAGCCACTGAAAACTTACATTGCCGCAAAGAATTGTTTTGTTAAAAAATGTTGGCTTAGTAATGATAATAAAAGTTGTGTTGTTAACACAATTAATTTTAAATCTTTGTCGTGAAGATAGTTGTGGTTTAAGTATTATGTTCAAATATGGTTACCTTTGCTACAAAAAAACATATGTTATTTCCATAGACATTTTTTAAAGACAAAATGTGACACGAGTCTTCCATATTTGCTTTAAGGTAAGGTAAGATTTGTTTACCGCAAGTTAAATACATTTGCGGCAAAATTACGTTACAATTGATCGTATTTATACAAAATTTTGCTGTGGCAAGGACAGTTCATTTGATGTGAGACAAATTTAGTATAGCCCCAACAATCGGACACATAGTTTTACAACAGTTATTGTAAGTCAAGCTTAAGCTTGACTTTTAACATGAGAAGTTGTATTTACTTTCGCCATTAGATTAAAGAAAAGGTGATACGTGAAAAAACTGCGTTATTTGAGTTATCTGTAGATTAACTAAATGTTTCTTTGTTTACTCTAGTTGTTCATACGTTCGTATACAGTAAAATTACGATATTGCCTCTGCCAAATATTGAAAGTTCAAACTAACAAATGTGTATGCGAGAACATAATTGTGGGTGACTTGCGAAAGTACCATAGATGAACGGGTGTTTTAAGTTTAGATAACTTAGAAAAAAATTGCTAACTTATAACTAAAAGGTATACTCTGTTTCATGTAAGTTTGGTAAAATTTGACAGCTATTTATGGGCAATAGTTTTTTATATTTTATGATTTGTGACAAAATACAAGACAATTTTAGTTCTGAAATGAGCTGGAAATGTCCAGTTCACCATTTATACTGCAAAGTTTGACTTGCATTGTCCACAAAAATAATAAAATGTTAAAATGTATTGCCCATAAGTTAACCAAGAATATATGAAATCGAGTGTATAAAACATAAGAATGAACTTCGACGGATAAGAAATGATAGAAAGACAATTTTTTACTGAATATTTTATGAAACAGCAAAATTGTAAGTACTCAGATTGTAAAGAAGCGCTAGAAAATCCTTATTTGATAATAATCCAGCGAGGAAAAATGTAATAAATGCCGTGTTGTTAGTTATTGATAAATACCAAGATATTTCATGTGTTAAACGAGCAGTCTATCATCAAGGCGTAGGTTGATCTTGCAGTGAGCGGTAAGTTGTATGTCTGGGCAGGCAGCGCGGATGTCCGAGAGTATTTACATGCATCTCAGGTATTAGTTCAGATTCCTCAATGACGTGCACAATAAATAGTTAACCTATAAGTAGGGATGGTAATATATCTCGGGAAAGAATGACTGTTTGCTATGCCTCAATGTTATGTATTCATTCCCGACTCTTTTCTTTCGATAATGGTGAGTCATTGTTCGACAGAGCCAACACTAATTCTGGTGCGTTGCGACTGAATAGTCTGTAAACAACTACACAATGCCACACAATCGTGGTCCAACCATACAAAACAAAATGTTCGGAGAACACGCCTGTAGAAAAAAAATTCTCGCGATTTTCATCTATCCCTATCAATGGACGACTTGAAGTACACGCCACCTGACGTCACCGCAGGGGAAAAGTACTGTGGGAAACAAAGCTTGTTTACAAACATGCTGATTTGTTAGTTGGTGATGGCAGAAACCAAAAATGTTACGCATTCATAGATTTGTACGCAAGGGTAAAAAAAAAGTTTCAATTTCATGGTTAAGATACGCAAGTACATTAATTAATGTTTACCTTAAAAAGAAAAAGGCAAATTCCAAACAAATAATCAATTTTCTTGACGTACATCTCATCCAGGACATGTGAAGCCAAGCAGCTAAATGAAGGTTATGTTCGGCTGCTGTATTAATAGAGATAGGAATTGTTTCCCACATCTGACTGAAGCTCCGTCTCTTTACAAGTCGGTCATTAGTAAAGTAAACGGCAGGTGAGCGAGTTAAAAATCAAACTCCTCGAAATTTCCGAATCTTCAGTTAAGGGAATAAAACTAGATAGTTGGGCAGAGTCTTATGAGTCTATAACCAAAAGAACCATAGTTTTTGCAATTTATTTCACATAACCAGCAGGGGTTGTGGTTAGAGCACTCGCCTCCCACTAAAGCGACATGGACATGTGGGAATCGTGTCGGACGATACTGCTGGTTAGTGGGTTTTATTTGGGACCTCCCATATCCCCTGTCCCCTTATTCCAGCGCTGCTCCATACACACATCATGTCACCCATCACCAGCGACAAAGATCTAGATGTTAAGTGATGCCCAGTTCAAGTAACCAGCAAAACATATCTGTACTTAAAGCCATGCTCACATGTTTCTAATTTTTAAGCGATAATAATTTATTTCATTGCGCCAATACGAGAGCAGATATCAATATTCTGCTCAGTAGTTTCGTTTACAATTGTTTTCTCTATGTTGGCTGAATTTTTCAAGGCAGTAAACGCGATGATTTTAGCTAATTATGCAATCAACGAAATTATTGTTAGTCGACATTTTAGTTGAAACCGTATATTTTAATGTTTTGTAAAATATTAGATATCACGGCAAAAACTATTTCAAACAAATGTTTTAAATCTACTCATAAAGGCCACAGGTACTTATGCTGTTCTTGCGAGATAATTTTTTAAATTCCTTAAAGGGAGCAAATATTGCAAAACCGTTACATAAAAACGTTGAAAATTCGTTGTACTGCGTAGCCTAATTTTTTTGTATAATGTTTTACTAATTTTAGACTTAATTTAATTTTCTTAAAGTAAATTATTTGTAACAATTACAGAAACTTACGATTTGAAAAAAAAAAAATTAGGCTACATTGTTTAAATAATTTTCAACATTTCTGCGTAACGGTACTGCGATATCTGATTCTTTTGATGATGTTAGAAATAAAACATAATAAACCAGCATAAATAGGTATACGTGGCCTTAATGTAGGGTATACTAGGACTGCACTGGATATGAAGATGGCAATGTCAGGACCGCGGCAGGGTCGTTCCTGGGGAAGGTCGGGACGCAGAGCAGAGCCGCAAGAACGGCCTCACTGCTCTAGAAGTCAGTGAAAGTGCTGGCGGGGAGAGAGAAGAAGAAGAGAGAGGGTTTGCTCAGGGAGAGAGTGTGTGGAGGTATATAGGAGCTGGCCGGCCTGCTGGACCATCAGTCACAGCTACTGAACCAGTCTTCGTACTAGCAGACCCTCCAAGCCGCACAAGTCTACGACATGAGGTCCACGGTGAGTATCTGCACACCACCACACCCCTGGACAGTCGTCCCTGTCCTCGAGGCCTTGGGTTCGAGTCCCGCACCACCGAGATCCTGGTTTCACACTTGGGAGCACACAGCTCTATTCTCTGTCGTACAATATTCAAAGAAAAATTTCTGAGTATATATTCCCTGCCCAACTATTTGGGTTATACCCAAAGTTATGTGTTGGTTACCACAAAATTTTCAATGATGACAGTAACTTTTTTTTCGTCAATACAAATACAATTTGGTAGGATCAATAGGCCACTGACAAAATATTTTCTGTCAGCCAGAAAATACTTCACCCGTGTAACTGGCTGGTATTTATTTTTGTCGTCCAAAATCACTCAAGTAGAATGAAGTAACAATTCCTTACAAACTATGGTATTTTCTTATTCTGTTCTTGATTAACAACACTTTTGATACGTAAAAGTCGGAGTTTACTATTTACACTGGCATCATCATGTAAACAACTAAAATAAATATGCAAATAAACTGAAAGAAAAAAATATATTTATTCCAAGCGCGCACCGTTACCGTGAGTAGCGTATGTTTCGTTCCTTTTTATTTTGTTGATGAGAACCTGAAACATTTAACGACTTTTTTTTTCAGGACGGGTTATAATCCTCTTGCCGATGAAAGTGAGCTATGCTTGCATTTGGGACAGGATATTCAAAAATTTAATTTTAGAGCTCTCCTATAATTGTAAAAAATTACACAATCTAGAAACATCCATTAAATTATGTTAATACACAAAGTAGTCAGGAACCAACTGCTTCTGTTCGGGTACGAAACCATGTCCGGATTCTTGCCTTCATTTTGGAGGACCATCCTAATCTTTCATTATCTTTCGCGTCACCGAAGACAAGTAGTGTTATTCGAACACTAGTCTCCGCTTTATTACCATCTAATCTCATCCATTCTACAGCACGTACATAGAAGAAGTATGTCCTTCGGGTTAGGCAACCGTCTATTCACTCGTTCCACCCACGCTGACCCCATCTCATCAGGAAGCAACAGACTCCATTTCAAAAACGACACTGGGTTAATCATGCTTGTTGGGTCACCCAAAAACGGTCCCTCTAGTTGCAGTGTCAAAAGACGTAAATCGATTGTATGGCTGCTACATTAGATGTTGTAACTCACCAACAATGGCCATGATTAGAGACCACAGATTTGGTGAAATTATTTTGTATCGAATTGTTTCATTGCTTTGCGTGCACATTAGCTCTGCCCTTTCATGGTCATAGATTGGATTTCCTTAACTCTCGCGTGTATTGGGGTTATAGTCGCAAATCACAGACGTATATAGCTGCAGTTACCTTCTTTTAACTAGCACAGTAGAAAAATTAAGGGTGCCTCCGCATAAAAACACGATGCCAACTAACATAAACGTCTGCGGCTCTACGCTACACATGATGATGCAATGACTCGCGGTGTTTCAAAGGAGTGTAAAAAATCTCCCGTTGTTAGTCTCACAATGGAAGCTTGGGAATTTGACCAAAAGTTGTTGGCACTTCGTCACGTGACAGTGGAACCATTGGCCATGTGACTTTGTGTATTCAAGTGAACATTGTGCCACCCGCCATTTTAATTTTAAAATGAAGGATAAAACATCTTTAACGCTCATGACAAATGAATCTGTTTATCTTAAAGTTTTATAACAATCGTATGAATAAAAATGTATGTTGTAAAATGTTACCTCAAAATGGTACAAAGTTTCCCAAATCCAAATGACTGTACGGTAAAAATGTTTTGAATATGCGAAAAAGATGAGCGCAAATTCACATAAAATTTTCGTGTGTGGCTGCTGTAGCGGCAAAAGCCAACAGCCGCTTTCAACTATAACAAGAGAAGGCGTGCGTGTGCTTGCGTGACCGTCATGGTCTTAACCTCGTGCGTGTGTGTGCGTACCACGGGAGCTTGCTTCTAGCACTCGTAACTCAACAGAAACGCAGATAACACTGACAGATCGCGGTATTAAGAACTCCATCTATCAAGATTACAATCAGATGTGTAATGGGAAAGCAGTGTCAAATCAATAATTTTTCATAGGATTAATTAAATAGACAGTACGTTCTGACTACAAAAAAATGTATGTTTAACTTTATTAAACTAATACTGAAACAATGAAATTTTTTTTTCCACTTGTTAATGTCCGAAATTAATCACTATGTGCATTTTCCTAATGATTATGATGATTTTGTCTCTCATACTATTCCTTAAGAAAATTTCACAAATAATTGTTTGTTTGACGAATTAAATGATTTAACATAGATTCCTCTACGTCATTTCAAGCTTGGTTGACATGACTCTTAAGGTGATGCCCTTATATTTCTAATGATTTGCGATAAATATTTTTAGAAACTTAAACGAGAGCAGATATGATAAGCTGTTTAGCACTTTTGTTTAAAATGGTTTTTGTCTTGATAGCTATTTTTTAAACAATAAATTATACGGTTTCGAGTAAAAAGAAAGTTAAGCAGAATTTTGTTAATTAAGTTACATAATTAGATCACGCCATGAAAAATATCTGCCAACATGGAGGAGAAAATCTTAAGAGCGTAGTTCACCTCAGTTTTCAACGTATTTGTTTATTTTTATATTTGTACCAGATAATTTTTTCTTACCTTATACATAAATTGTGATTAAATCCTCCTCTTAGGAAATTTTTGTATCTCTCATATTTTTTGCGTAATGAGTCGTAAACGTCAAAATTTGAACTTTACGGTTTTAAGTACGCCACTAAAACCAACTGACATACCAAACTGAAAAAAAAAAATCCACACTACTGTATAACAATGTTGTGGGCTATAATTTTACATATATAAAAACAAAAAAATAAATTTTTTTTATTTATAAAAAAGTTGATATTATTTAAATTTTTATTTAAAAATTCAGAATTTGTATTAAATAAAAAGTATATTATTTTAGATTTTTATATAACGCTGCTATAGAACCATGTTGTTCTATCTCCATTTTTTTTAAAAAGATTTGTGGCTAGTCTATACTAACTCCATTTATTTTACATTACAGTACAGAGGAAATAGAAATATTCAACTCAGAAGGTATAGAACCAGCATGTTATACTTTTTGTTCTATCTACGTTGCAAAGGTATACATTTACTGTTATTTATTCTATTTAGTATTTGAAACTTTGGAAACAGTGTCCCAATACGATATTACACAAACGCCATTTATAGCGTGCGTTAATATTTTAACTGCGAAATAAAACATATATTCCGCAAACTTGTAATGGCTCTACTGTAAAATTTCTAAATATGGAGTTAAAACAACACGGTTCTATAGCAGCGATTTGTCAAATCATAGCCAACAACATTGTTATACACTGTGAATTTTGTCGGTTTGGTATGTAAGTTGGTTTTAGTGGCGTACTTTAAACCGTAAAGTGCAAATTTTGATGTTTACGACTCATTGCGCAAATACTATGAGATATACAAAAGTTCCCTAGAGGAAGATTTTATCACAATTTACGTCTAAAATAAGAAAAATAATATCTGGTTGAAAACTGAGGTGAACCGCGCCCTTAAACAAAACTGCCAAACATATTTTTCATATCTGCTCTTGTTTGGGCGTAATAAAAATTACACCACTAAATAATTATAAAGAAGAGAGCATTGCCTGTACACATACTAATACTATATATACTAGGGTACAATTTGTAATCTATGTACCGTGAAGTTTGCCTACGTGACATTGTTATAACCGATTGTCCTTTTTTTTACAGTTTTTTTTTTCCAGCTAGGTTACGAGTGCTTTTTAAACACTGAATTCTATTAAATGCTCATGCTGTGTTTACAGCTGCATATTAGTTTTAACACACGCTCATTCAAAACACAGGTTTTTAATCAAAGAAGGAACACTTAGCAATAGACGACAGAATAGTACTGTAAGTTCCAGTCTCGAATAAAGATAAGTTTCATTCGGTTTCACTATTTTACATTTTAAGTTACAGTACACTTTGCTAAACGGTATTAAATAACAATGATATTGTTGTTAAAATAAGTAAAATTTCCCTTGCATTCGACACACACAATATCAATTATACTATATTGTTTCATTGCCGCAAAGTAAAATCTTTATGTGACAAATTGAACACAATTATTGTAGATAAAAACTTTCATTTGTGTATATCAATAAAATATCGACATTCGTTTAAAATGACCAATTTATTGTGCACAATTATTTTCATGGTATAAGACCGAATATACTTCCCCAGATTAAAAAAATTGTGATATATTGGCTTCGTAATAATTACACTAGAGTTCACTTCGAATGCAGCGGATTAGCTTCTGCATTCTGTGAGAGTAAATTGGCAAAGACAAAACACTCTATCAGTAAATTCCTTTTTGCCGCAGGTGTGGGTTTTGCTGTGCGTACTGGCGGCGCGCGAAAGCTTGTGCCTCAACGTCAACTCGCAGCGGCAAGGACAGAAACGCAGCGTAGATGACTCCAGCGCCGCTGCCGGCGGCTACGGCGCCGCCGCCTCCTCGGGCGGAGGCTACGGTTCTTCTGGAGGCGGCTACGGCTCCTCGGGCGGCGGCTACGACGGTGGCGCCGCGCTTGGCGGGAGCGGCGGTGGTGGAGGCGGCTACCCTGCAGCAGCTACCAGCTACAGCTCCAGCAACCTAGGTTCGGTGAGCATCGCGCATGGAGGCGGCGGCGACGGTGTGGGTGCTTCTGGCGGACACTTCGGGGGCGGCGGAGCGGTCGGCGCTGAGGCGAACTACGGCGGGGTGATCGCACCGCAGGGTGGCTACGGAGGCCATGAGGCCGTAGCGACGGGTGGCCTGACGCTGTCGGCGGGCTACGGCGGCGGCGTGGGCGCGTCCAGCGGACACTTCGGGGGCAGCGGCGGCGGCGGAGGTTACGGCCTGGAGGCGGCTGGACACGGCGGCGGCGGTGGCGGTGCTGACCTGAGCCTGCTGCACGGAGGCGCCATCGCCAAGCACATCCACATCAACAAGCCTGGGCCGGCGCCAATCATCAAGGTCATTAAGGTCCCCGTCCCTCACCCCGTGCCTGTGCCGGTGCCTCACCCAGTGGCCGTCGGAGTGCCGCAGCCGGTACCGGTGCACATCCGCGTGCCACAGCCCGTGGAGGTTCCCGTCATCAAGCACGTGCAGGTTCCAGTCGAGAAGCCGTACCCTGTGCACGTGGAGAAGGCAGTGCCCTACGAGGTCGAGAAGCCCTTCCACGTGACGGTGGAGAAACACGTGGCTGTGCCTGTACCCAAGCCCTACCCTGTACATGTGCCAGTCTACAAGCACATCTACCACGGCAAGCATCACTGATACCACCCTCTACCATCGTTCCTCGCGTTTCCTTTCATCGTTGTTAATACCTCCCGCCTTGTTATGTTTGTTCTGTTTTTGTTTATGCTTTTTGTAATAAAACAATGAAAAAAATACCATGTTTTGTTATTCATTATTTTCTCAGCAGTCCTTACATGGGATCGATTTCTTGTCCGGCTATCCTGATTTATGTTCTATGTGGTTTCCGAAAACCACAAATGTGAAGAGGCAGGCCTGCGTTTGATTCATCTGGTAAAATCCTAGATTTCTCAGTCCTGTACAACCACTGGCCATAATAGAGTATCAATTTGCTTTCTACCCTACAAATGGGTAGCCCCTGATAGCCTCACAAATTTCTTTCTTACTTTTTACTGAGTTGCAGTCGTTAAATATAAGAATACCCACAAAACCGTCATCTAATCACAGAAGTGACTCCATTAACGTTATTCTTATTGCGGTTGCTATGCTTTATTTTCCTGAGGTGCAACTTCTATGTAATGTTTTAAAACCGAAATTTCTTGCAACTATACATCTCCTACACTGTAATATGGTGTGGTTATGGAGCTGCGTAACTATTCCGGCTGGATTACAGCATTGGATAACCCGAAGTACGGCTTTGGCTACTGCACCATAGTTATCAGTTTAGGCTCAAGGCAAGAAGATGTAGTTACAGCAATGCCGACATTTACTGTTACCATAAAATTAAGTAACAACAGAGCATGTAAAAACCAAAGTTCTGTATCAATGGTGCTTTGGAGTCTTACAATATACGAAGCTATGTAAAAAAAAGCTCCGTCTCTGATATATGACATGTTGCATATGGCACAAGGCTTATGCTTAGAGATAGTAAAAAAATCGCGAGAATGTATTCTGCCAGTGTATTCTGCAAGTCAGTGTGGCCTCCTGCGTCGGTTATGAGGCACAGTCTAGTTGTTTACAGACGAATCACAGACATCCAGTAGTTGCGCACCAGAGTTACCGTTGGCCCAGTCAAATAGGGACTCGCCAGTAACGAAATAAAAGCGTCAGAAATGAATACATTACACAGAAGCCTAGCAAACAGTCGACATTTCCCGCGATAAATCACCTTCTCTACTTATGCTGCATCACGTCAATAGAACGAACGCGTGTTAAGAAGAGTAGATCGGGCTGGGCTTATTAAAACAGCAAGCACGTGTATCTCCAACTAACCACGAGGTGTAAAAGTCTTTGGCGTCACTAGCAAGTACTCAATGTATAATTAGATGTGATGGTACCTCGCGAAAATATTTTGGGCCCACATACCCTTGAAAACATTGTAGTTTCTTGCAGCATACATTATTGGGTGATATGCTTCTGACACAATGTAGCTGTCTGCAGACCAACAACTGACATTAAACATTACAATAGAGGTAATCTTATTGGCTCAGTCAAATAGGGCAACAGATCCACGTAGAAGAGAAAGTCAGTAATAATTAAATAAGCTAAATGTGGTGGAAATCCAGCAAACAGTCATATTTTCCCACGGTAAACCATCATATATATAGTCTATCAACTTGTAACGAATACAGTCAAATTGTCCTCTTTATTGGCAGGGTTAATCAGCTGTCACATGTCGTGATAGTTCTGCAAGGCACGCACGCGATGAGCAGGGACATGCAAAATCCGCGATATTTTTTGACAGCAGACTAGGCGCGGAACAGCTGTACATTGTTCGACGTTTGCAGTTGTCCCACACTGATTTTTATTTTTATATTTGTACCAGATTTTTTCTTATTTCAGACATGAAGTTTTATTAAATCTTCCTCTAAAGAAATTTGCGTATCTCTCATAGCTTTTGCGTAACGGGTCGTAAACGTCAAAATTTGCCCTTTACGGTTTTATGTACGCCACTAAAACCAACTGCCATACCAAACCGAAAAAATTCACAGTGTATAATAATGTTGTTGACAATTATTTGACATACATAAAAACAAAAAAAAAATTAAATATTTTTGTACTTGATAAAATATGCTGGATTTTAAAATGAAAATTTCAAAATAAAAAAAAATTCAAAATACAAAACTATATATATTTTTGTTATTATATGTGTCAAATCACAGCCTTCAACAATGTTATATACACTGTGAATTTTGTCGGTTTGGTATGTCAGTTGGTTTTAATGGCGTACATAAAACCGTTAAGTGCAAATTTCGACGTTTTCGACTCATTACGTAAAAATTATGAGAGATACACAAATTTCCCAGAAGGAAAATATAATCACAACTAATGCCTACAATAAGATAAAAATATCTGGTACAAATATTAAAATAAATAAAGACGTTGAAAATTAAGGTGAACCACACCCGTGATAATATAGACCGGAGCAACATGTTATGATCTGGTTTGTAAAGGGTTATTGTATAGCCTAGTCTGTCACAAACTAACAAAGCGAATTTTGCAGGTCTCAAATTACGAGTCTTCACTGGACACAGTGAAAAGTCATCTTGCGAATAATAATTGCGGTTGTTGTGTTTCTAAATCTGTACCTCGGAGGGATAAGACACCTCGTCCACTTTTTCTTGAAATGCACATTTTTATATAAAAAGTACTTTCTATTGGCATACAACACAAAGTCCATATTGTGTAAAAACATTTATGGATATTAAATACCTGAATTCATTAGGGGAAAAACACTCTTCAAACTGCTCTCCTGAAAAATATGATTTTGGCGACATAGTGTCTTATGCCTCCGAGGTACAGATAGTGTCCAATGCCTCCGAGGTACAGAAATTTTCTACTGAATATCTTTATGAAGTAATTTGTCAGCATTTATGTGTGATAGAATTGCACAAATTGTAGAGTTTTCTTGTATTTCCCATGTAAGGGACACGTACAATTTGTAATATCTAGGGCCATGAAGTTTTCGCGCAAATGTTTTTATCTCAGTTTGTTTCTGTATTTTACGTTCACGTCTGCAGTTCTGCTTCTTAGTCGGTGATTGGATGTTTTATACTGGCAAATCACAGACGTATGGTGGAGCAGTAACCTTATTGTGATTGGCGCAGTCAAATAAAGGACATATCTTCACAAAGACACGCTGCTGATAACCATGAAGCATAGCTGCAGGTGTGCACGCAAGTCACTGAGACAATCTATGGCAAAATTCTTTTCGCGAAATGTTTATGGCCCGATAGTAAAAGACTCCTTACATAAATGTTTTCACTACAGATTATCTTTGCTACTTTTCATGTGTAATTTGTATCTCAAGTTATCTGGGACGAAAAAAAATTCTAAAACTGCGTATGTCCACGGTTTTATTCAAAATTATTTTCATAACAAGTTGTACTTTGTTAGTAATTTTTTCGAAGAGTTCTGCATATCGTACAGTCGGGTTCAGTTCGCTGCTTGGAAGCCAGACTCCATTTTTAAAAACATATATAATGTTGTGGTCAATGCCATGATAGGTAGCTTTTTTTACATACGTGAAAAACAACACAAAGCTTTTTTAACAGAATGCTTTTAAAAATTCAAGACTAAGAACATAAGAACAGTCATGCAATGTAAGTTTTGCTAACAAAATCGGTGATAACTTAGTAGCGAAAATCAGAAAAACCATGCCATTTGTTGGTACAAAAATATGATAGGCTACAAATAATTTTGTATTTGTGATAGAACAAGTGTACGAATTTTTCGGTATGCAAATTATTTTGCTTTAAAAGTATTTTCGAAATCGCTGTATAACTACCGAGCGTGGTCTTAACGACGCTGCCTACTTGAATGTTAGAGTCTCAGAACTCATGAAGACATAAGGACGACCTTGCAACGCGTATCAAATGCCACATCGCCTCAACGATCCAAGCGCTGAATTAACGTGCAAGGATACCGCGGAACCGTTTTTACTATAGGACACTAAGCGATGACCATATACATTTTTACTGGAAAGTCTGTAGCAAAGTTCAGTGCACATCGCAATCTGAGTTTCACATACATCCGGTTATTACATTTTGAAGTATGGAATTCTGAAAAGGTCATTTTTAGCCATATTGAAAGGCTTAGAAATAGTGTTTTTAATGAGCATGCTGTCTTAACAATGAAGTCCCGAACATGTCTGAAGTGTGTTTTTGTTTTTGTATAATAGCATAATGGGCACATGTGGAATAGTTTCGTAGAAAAAACCTGTTCACGAACACACTGCAACGCATTTGAAGCCTGAGATAGCCGGCTGCCTTAAATTTATAAATGAATCAGTCATTTCAGAAACACCACGTGACACTTTCAAGAAAGAGCTGTTAAAAACTGTCATACTGAAAATGTATATTTTGATAAACCTTCTAAATATGGTACTGTAATTTAAAACTAAATTGTGTACTTGTTCATTTTGTGTTTCGCGCTTTAAAGTCTAAATATGCATCAACCAATGTTATTTCAAATTAATGATTCAGATAATGTGTTACAGCGTGTGTACAATAAACGACTCAAGTCAGAGAAAGCCTTCTACCGGCAGACAGGAAGAACTTGGCGAGCTTAATTTTTTATTTCAGGCTGGCTGTTCTCGCTGAAACAGTGGTCACGACAGACACGTTCATTTCAGATCAACCCAATTTTTCATCTGCCTCCCCGACTTTTCAAAACTTCACGAACATTGTATCTCCAACACGATGTATTCGTAATAACTTGATATATTCCCAACTGTCTAGGGGGAAAAAATTCATACAAAATAAGTTTTCGATTTGTAAATGCTTTACTCAGTGAACTTTTTTTTTCTCTGACAGAGAGAGCTCTTGCATGATTACATTTCCACAGTCTTCGCTTTCATTTCTGCCGTGCCTGGCCGCTTTCGAAGGGCGGGGAGTAAAAGTATTTTGAACGAATCTCGCTTTGATGCATCAGTCAAACGATTCGAAGCGAATAGGGTTAACGGGTAGAAAAAATTTCTTGGAGTACGCCGGCGAATTTTAAAAAAAAGAGAGAGGCTGGAAAAGCAATGGACGAAAGTTCTGTAACACGCTCTAAGAATGAGGAAACGTATCTGAAGATTTCTCTCAAGAAGAAATTTTTATTTTTATTTCTTCCTTACTTATCCTCCGGGCTGGCGAATGGGAACTGCTGGATTTTGTATAGGAGTGTTGGAGGGAGGGAGGGGCGTTAGGCATGTCTCTATGGGTGTTTCTAGCCGGGGTGTTCCGTCACTCCTCATTTCGCTGAGTGGGCGAATGGTGGACTTCACATTTGATAAGTACACCGACGGCACCTTCTCCAATCTTTCCTCTTCCGATCCTTTACAGCATATCACGCCCCCAAAACAGTACCAACATAACTAAAAATTCTAAATTTTTTTAGATATGTACATGGTAAAATATACGATAGCTTTCTCTGCCTAATACAACACTAACATAATCAATAAAAGCATTCCAAACATTTAAAAGAAAAGTTTTATTTAAAAAAAATTTCCAAGTAACAGTAATTATTAGTGCTAAGACTAACATTTCTAGCATTTATGTTGCATGAGGAAAAACAACAAATGTTGTGTTTCAGTGTAACAACAACATATTTTGTGTTATGTTAGTATTGCACTGTAATCATCTAAATATTTGAAAGTTCGTATGCATGTACAAATACATTTATCTCCTCAAAATGACGTATTTTGAGATACGTTGCAATAAGTGAAATAATTCACTGTGAAATAACATGCCATGGGATACGTAATAAAGTACTAAAAGTGTATCCCATTAACTATTTTTATGTTAAAAAAAATAGAATTTTCAATTTTTTCTGCACTTCTGAGATATTTAAAAAAAAATTCAAAATATTACGCTGTGTGTATAAAAATGTTTTATTGCATAACTCATGGGGCGTTAGTTCACAGTGAAATATTTAATTTAAGTAGATAAACTAGTTTTTGGTATTTGCATGGCAGCGGAACAAGCAAATTTTGACTTTTACTCGCCGGTAAGAGAAAACTATGAGAGCTGAAATTGTTTTGTAAAAGGAAACTGTACTCACAAGTATCGTCAACAAAACCAAAACTATTTCTTATAAATTTGAAATAATGATTTTATCGCACTTAAACACCTTTAACCGAGAGAGGTGGTGCAACGGTAATACGTTGAACTCACATTCGGGAGGATAAGTGTTCGATCCCCGTCTCCAGCCATCCTGATTTCGTGTTTCCATGGTTGCCCGAAGTCGCTTCGGACGGATGCTGGGCTGGTTTCTTTAAGAGGGCGAGGTACATAATTCAACGCTAAAAACATTAATCTATAACTGTAGTATTCTTGAAGCCAATTTGCGAAAGTAAAACAATAGCAATCCTATACAATAGTTTTAGTCAAAGTTTTAAACAAAATTGTTTCCAGTGTTACGAACTTCTAAGGCCCAATCTCTGACGCCGGAACCTCGTGCATTTAACTGCGGCGCAAGAGATTACGCGTGACAAATTTGAGATTCTGGATAAACGTTTACTCATAAAGTTGGCAAATACCATTATCTAGGATTGTCATCAGTATTTTATCCATATTGGCTTCGAAAAATCGTGGAAATCAATTGATGTTTTCAGCGTTTATATACCTATCACGCACTCTTAATGGTGTTCAAATGGGAAAAATCATAGTTTCACAATTGTATAAAACAGGGTTAGCTTTGTAGACGTAACTCTTACAGAAAAATTATCTCAGCCTGTTTTCCCATAGTGGCATTTCAAAGTAAAAGTGTGCGTGTTTTTAGTTCATACACCCCCCGAAAACTAATTAACGTAATGAAACAAAATAATTCACAGTGAAAGTACACATCCCGGGCTACGGCTTGAAGTATGTAAATACCAATTCAAGCTCTGTTTTGTATTTTAAAAAATTCCTGAAATTTGAATTTTTTGCCTTGTATTGAATTTTTATATACTTAAAGCCCTAGTCTGTGACTTGTACTTTTACTGCGAATTTTTTTCGTTTTATTATGTAGACAGGTTTTCAGAGATGTATGAAGTAAAAACATGCAAATTTTGACTCTGAAACGTTATTATGGGTAGGGGCCGGAAAAGTTCGTGGTTTCTATGACCCGCAAGCTAGAATCCATTGTCCTATGCATATTCAAGCTCCATCTATTCGTTTATTGTCCACCGTTCCAGTGAGTAACAGCTAATGGACAAATTATCGCGGCTTGAGTATGTAAAGTGTATGCAGGTCATTGAATACGCGAAATTTTTCGGCCCCTAACTATGGGAAAACTGGATAAGCTAAAAAAATTTTATTAGAGGATAATGTACTCCAAAAGTAACGTCTACAGAACTAATGCTGGTTCATTCAAATATAAAATTATGCTATTTCCCTTCTTGAACATCTTTAACGAGGGCCATGACTGACTCCTCTCCCAGCTCCTGTCATTGTACCACGCTGTGTCACCATCTTTGTTGACCTCGCTGTCGACGAGACGTAAATCCCACATGCCTTACCGTACAAAGGCGTATACGAAAACCTTGTACGACCTCGACAGAGTTGAAATTTCTCCGAAGCCGTTCGAAAACCTTTTCCGAATATAGCCGTATCTCCGTCAGGAATCTCTAAACATTCAACTCGATTCCTTCGCCGAACCTAATCAGAACTACCAAGCTCTGGAGCAGGTTAAATGGCCGACTGCAGACTATATACAGGAAAGATCACGCAAAAAGTAAACAAACACCAACTTCCGCATGTGTACGCAGTTTGAATGCCGCATACTTATGTTGTAATAGTACGAAAGGATATTCTGGACTGTCCGAACTTGGTGCACGGTGACTGAAATATACTGCCCCTTCTGATTTTGCCGCATTTTCGAAACAGGTCTTCAGCATACAACGCGTTTTTTTTTGTACGCCCAGAAGAAAAAAAACGGTGAATACCCAACAACTGAGTAAACCCGACCACGTGATCAATGCTGCTGAGTAAATTATACTCACTTCATTTTCGTCAGCGCCTCAAGTGGTCAAATATTGTCAGAATATTTTATATTTTGTGTGATGTACAGTTAGAGACACTGGAAAATCGCGGGAATAGATGACTGTTTGCTAGGCTCCAACGTGATGTATATAACACTGAATGTTTTGTATCGACATTGGCTATCGTTTATTTGTAGCATTTTTTCTCTCTACAACAGGCTCAGTTATAACTGCACAACTTGGACACACAGCTTGTGTGATTTGTTCCAAAACTGTTCACACGTGTCACGGTTAATATAATTCACTTTATTGGGGACTATTTGAAACATTTTCGCGATTTTCCAGTGTCTCTATGTACAGTGTTTGTGTATTGCGGGAAATGCTGTCTACTAGTATCTTCGTAACCGTCGTATTTCAATATTCCTATGTTCACATTTGGCTGGACCAGCGATACTTCTGATACGCCAGTACTGAATGTTCCTTATTTGTCTGACAAACAATCGCCATCCACCAATCATAGAAGGTGCACAGCAAGCTACAGTGATATGTAAATTGTTAGGGTACCAGACATTATCTCGATTTTCCACTCTCTCTACCAGATAGCATCATGTAAGCTTGTGGCTAGCCTGCAATTGACTTGATTTTGGCTTGCCATTACAAATCCTATTTGAGAAGTTTGATTCAATCTTGAGTCAAACCTATTTTTTTAAAGTTTTATCCTGCTTTGTACGAGCTAAGCATGCTACAAGCTTGAAGCAACCTTGCATCAAGCTTTCCTGCAGTGGCGTAGCCAGGATTCGTGTAAGAGGGGGGTTTAACCTGAGAATAATAGGTATAACAAACACCAACCACCCCTTTATAGCGGTGGTCCGTAGGTTCTCCTCCGGGAAAATTTGAATTTCAGGGTGCAAAATAGTGTTATTTTAACAGTTTTTCGTAACGAAACATTGAATATTATATTGGTTCAACAATATTTTCAATCTTTAATATGATTTTTTTCTCAATTTTGTGGCTAAAGGAGGAGGTTAGAACCCCCCAAACCCCCCTTGGCTAAGCCACTGCTTTCCTGGCAGGCTTGTCGTGTGGATACTAACTAGTTAGCTTGATTTAAGCTTATGACTTGACATGACAAGCTTGCTGCATACTTGCAGAATTGTCATGGCAAGCTCGATTCAAGCTTGAATCAAGCTTATTTTGATATCTGGGCTCTCTCTCTCTCTCTCTCTCTCTCTCTCTCTCTCTCTCTCTCTCTAGTGATGTATTATCAAGTAGTGTGAGTGAAGTAGTAACCAAATAAAAATTATATAGTGCTACTGGTGCAAATAATTATTTTTTTATATTGCATTGTACCTATTTCAATATTTTTATTATCATATTAATCTAAATGCGACGATGATTTTTAAAGAAACCAGTACACAAAGATGTTGCATGGAATACCATTCTATGGCTCATACGTATTGAATTTTTTGTTATTTTATGGTTAAATTTGAAATAAAAAATCTAACACACTCATTGAAAGAAAAAGAAGAGTCAAATCGCCAGTAAATTGCTTAATGTAGTTGCTATGACAACAAGAAACTTGATGTTACTGGTACCATTAAATGTAAAATAATCTGCCGGCAAATGTCAACATCTGCCCCGTTTCCCAGATGCGACAATAAGAACAAAAACAATTTCCCTAACTTACACTTAACAGTAACCCAGAAAATACAGTGAACGTTAAGTTAAATAATTTACGCGCAACTACTGAGCGTTTAGTTTCTAGACCTTAACACATAACACAAATTTCTACTAGAACTTTCGAACTGGTTGGATTGTTCCCGTAATCAAGGTTTTAAATGATTCTTACTAGAATGTTGGTAAACTGTCTTTCTTGATACACGGCGGTTGATTAAGTTGTTGCGCTATACTTTCATACGAACATGCATGCGTAAGTAATTTTTAGTTTTTAAAAAAAATGTGGAAATTTTGACCCGATATGTGGTTGCGCGCACGGTCACAATT
Organism: Medauroidea extradentata; assembly: GCA_003012365.1. NCBI lineage: Eukaryota > Metazoa > Arthropoda > Insecta > Phasmatodea > Phasmatidae > Medauroidea > Medauroidea extradentata. The sequence goes on from PNEQ01118749.1 coordinate 25,075, forward strand.
TAAAGCGTTGAGTTGAAAAATGAGAACAAATGATTTGAAAATTGTTTAACAAACCATTAACCAAATGCGACGTAGCTAGAATGTGATTTATCGCAGGAGAAAGTTGACAGTTTCCTAGCTTCCAATTAAGTAGGTAGGTTTCTGGCGATATTTTCCCCGTTATTCGCGTGTTTCCATTGCGCTCGTTTGTTATTCGTATGCACGCATTCAAACCGCATGAAATTATCACTATGAACCCTGTTATTTCGCAAGTTCGTTTGTGGACATTCAGTATTCCGAATTCATGTACACGTTGAGTTGGTTTCACGATTGGTTTACTCTGCGTGTTAAAACTCGTCCTTGAGGACTCTGAACTAATAGCAACCTTGCATGAGAATATTCTCTGACACCGCGGTACCTTTCTAAGTGTACTTCTGGCTACTTACAGGAACAGTAACCAATTAACAAGCATCTGAGTATCGGAATGTTCAGTCCAGTCGACAGGTTTCCGAATCCGCGAAATTTGTGGTCTGATAAAAATCATCTCATCATTACAGACGGGAAAAATTCGCAGGTTCACTGACCTGTAGACTTGCCTCCAAGAATATATATGAACTCAAGCAGACAGCAGATGCTTAGAGGTACATCAATTTCGCAGATTAATCTGGCAGTAGCCTAGATTGCTCAGTCCTGTACACGCTCTGGACACAGTCGATTATTCATTGGCTTACAACGTTACACGCGATATCTCTATGAATCATTTCCTTATTCACGACTGGCTCGCATTAGTCAAATGCGTTTCGTGACAGCCGCCAGCTAATCACACACGTGATTATGAAGTATATATTTTTGGCGTTCAACCTGACCTGGAAATGTATATGCGAAATTGACGTACCTCTAATCATTTGAGACAGGAAATATTAGCGGGTTCGCTGACTAGTAAGTTAGTCTCCAAGAACATATGTGCACTCAAATAAACAGCAGCTGTATATAAGCTGCTCTCTGACACAGTGATATGGGCCTAAATTTAGTTACATTGTTACTATTGACTCAGTGACTTTCACAAGGTGTTAAATAAGTCAAGGACCAATTGTGAAATTGACAAAAACGTACAGTTGATGGAATACTAGCTTGTGCCTTAAAGAAAACATGAATTTCTTAGGTTCCTACTCATCAAATGAGGTGCTACAATCTAAACTGCTTTGGAGAATAGTTTTGTCAGCGAAGACTTTACCAGTTTTACCGCTCAAGTATAAGCTACTACGATAAGGTTACAGCCAGAGCCACTGATTTTTGGTGAAAACAATGTGCATTTACTTGTTTCAGTGCCTTTATTGGCAGCGTAACTAGAGATATGCAAAATTCGAGTTATTTTATGACAGCTGACTAGACTCCAAGTGACTACAGGCTCGTTCGACGTCTCCCGCTGGCCGACATTGTCGTGACTTGCCGCGGAGAATGCTCACACAGTAGAGAGGCCAATCTCTGTAAAGACGTAGCACACGTAAATGACAACACATAAAAGTTCGTGGCCAATTTAATCCCAGATTATGCTCTGTTACGTATAGGAAAGTGAAATTTAGTCTGCTACCAAATGATAACGCGCATTTTGTATGTCTCTAAGCATGACTAGGGCCCGGTAGTTTTCGCGAAAATATTTTTGCATCACTTTGTTTCAGTGCCTTACGTACACACCTGCAGCTCTGCTATGTGGTCAGTGATTGGATGCCTTAACACCCAGCGTGTGGAGGTTAAACCTGCAAATCACAGACGTGTTGTGTCACAGTTATCCGTGTACTGATTGGCACAGTCCAATGAATAATAACTCTACACAAAAACACTCTGTCAATAGCCATGAAGTTGAGCTGCAGGTGTGCACGTAAGACACTGAAACAAAGTGGGGCAAAAATCTTTTCGCGAAAACTACTGGGTCCTAGGCATGACTATGCGGGGGTGTCGTTCATTTGACTGAGCAAATCATTTTCAGGTTAATTCAACTCTACACATCAGTCATTTTCTGATAGAACCCCGAGAAGCCGGGACTCACCCAATCAGTGACCAAGAAGTAAAGTAGGCCATGTGGTCGGTAGCAAACCGGCCAACGGTGCGAGAGGTTTTGGGTTCAATCCCAGCACGAGCATGTATGTTTGCGTCGTTAAATTATGTTTAGATAGTTTGTTAGCCATCCCTTACAAAGCCCAACGGCATAAAACTGAGGGAAGTTTAATAAACCCTATAAAAATCTATGAATCAAAGCTGCAGAAATGCAAGTGAAATACTGGAAGAAATAAATGTAAATTTCTTTTCATCTAAATTTAGTGACTCTAGTTATATATATATATATATATATATATATATATATATATATATATATATATATATAGCGTCTCGTCAAGAAAAATAATAAATAAAATACATATCTTACTGGACTCATTTTTGGCTGTTAAGTACTGTAATATCTATACTCCGCACCATGCTTACACTGCTACGATCACATTTACAAGCCGGGGAACGATACAAACTTGGTTGAAAGAAAGATTTTAGAAAGGCTTAAAATTTGATTATACACAGACTTAAAGCAGTGAGTCTACTTACAAATGTTTTTAGTGTAATAGGAATGGGTAGACGCCTGAACAATTTAAGAATTATTTCATCTAAGAGCTAGACTTACATATTTATGCTTGTGTGACATTCTCAATTGGCCTACCATGGTTGCTTCTCAGCCAATAATAGAAGAGGTAACAAATTGTGGACCAACTGTCTTACCACTGTTTTAGTAAGCAGTGCATGCACAGTCGGTGTCTGCAGCAGTTGAAGGGTTGTCCGTGCCCATTCCAGTCTAAAGCTAATTAGTAAGAACATACATGTATAAACCTATGTCTTAGTATTCGTGTGATCTGGGGTAAGCAGAAGATCATTTTAGGGATGCTGATTTGTAGCGGAAAAACTGTGACTGCTTGCTTGGCATCAGTGTAATGTTTTAGTTTATGGTGCTTTCCATTCGATATTGACGAGTCCCTATTTTAATGGGCTAATGATAGTTCTGATAATCTACAACTGAACGTCTATAATTAATCTTAAACAACTGCACCGTGGCACATATAACTAGAGACAAGATTTTTGCAGCACATTGTTTCAGTGCCTTTCAGTGGGTAGGCTCCAACGTGCTAAACATAACATCGAAGGTTTTGTATCAATATTGACTATCGTTTATAAGGAACACTGTTTCTCTCTAAAGCTGGAGTTACAATCATCCGTCTCGCTCGTCCGTCAGAAACGTGAACTTCAGCCAATCATAAGCTTTTAATATTTCCATCCTGTCATGGTAAACGATTACGTTGACGGACGACGGATCAAAGCACAGCTTTCTAAAGATGGTGGCGATAGTTTCAACGGTTTCATTTTAATAATAAGGCTGTGGGGTTTGTTTTATTTTATATTTTTCTTCCGTAGTATTGCAAATGTATTACGTTCAATCTACGATAGAGATAATTTTGTCATACAAAAAACATTAAAATACTATCATAAGTAATTTAATTTACATAACGATTACTAACATTAAAATGTTACATTCTTTTTTTGCAAATAGTATGCTCGCAAATTTTCTTCACGCGGAAAACAGCGGTTGCACATACTAGCAGCCATAGACTAATAAATAAATCTCTAAACAAAAGTGAACTGTAGAGGGACATTTTGTACGTCTCACAGAAGTTTTACGTTTGTACACTGGTAGCATTGCACATAAAAGGAATAACGACGGACGGATGATGGATTGCTGTAAATCGCTATCTTTTTGTGGACAGACCGTCGATGTGCGGACGGACGGACGTTTGACGGATGCAACGGAGGATTGTAACCCCACCTTTAGGATCAGTTAGAACTGTACAGCCTTGACACAGGACATGCGTGATTTGTCTCAATACTGTCCACACGTGTCACAAATTGCATAGTCAATTAATTTAAGGGTAAATATAATATAGGTAGTTAATTGGAGACTGTGTTAACTTAAAATTTCCTTGCTTTTTCCCACTGTCTCTGTCACGTTTGCAAATTTAAAATTTGTCGTAGATATTAATGCGATGTAATTTGAAAGCTATAATTTCAATTTTATTTATTACTTGAAAGTTTGTTTTAAAAGTACTTATTTTATAGCTTCATTTCAGATCACAGTGATATGTAAACATTTCTCTTTCGTTTAGGTAATCTATGGTTGTAATATTGTTTGGGAGTTTTTGAGAAGAAGTAAATTAAAATACCTGAAAAAATGTTGTGAAATATTGAATTATGGATTTATAAAGATGAAAAAATGGCATGTAAGATGGAAGAGAAGCTGTAAACATCTCAGTCATTATTGATGTGAGCTAAGTACATCTTACTCTAAGTTATTTATTGTGTTTCAGCAGCTAACAGATAACTTTTATTTAATCTTTCTCTTTTTTTTTGGCTTTGATCTATGTTTTTCAAATTTTTACCCGAATCACCTAAGTTAAAATTAAAAGAAGCTCATTAGCTCTACTAAATTTATATAACAGCTATACCACGGCATTTAACAAGAACCTTCTTTATAGAAACAACTAGAGATGTTACATCTCTATCAATAACTGTATTATACAGTAAAATCTCAACTCATTATTTAACGCTTACACGACTGTGTTTGTAGTGGTGCGGATATACCTATATTTTTCAAAATAAAATAATGACAATTTCAAAAGTGTTCACTTTACAGTGAACAGTCTATAACTAGGAATTAAAAAAAAGTATACTCAAGTTCATTCAATTCCCCACGGCATTTGTGAAGTCCTTCCCGTTGTTGACCTCATTTTGTTACTCTCTTCCGTCTCGTCTTCAATTATTTCTTCGCTATAAATTGGCCAGCCTCGAGTACGGCCTAACAAGTCCCTCTTGGTCGAGCTACATCATCTTCTGGACGTAATCCAGAACCCTTAGAGAGTATTTAGGGTCTAGACTTTCCCCGATACTTCGGGGTTGTGAGCCAAGACAAATCTTTAATGAATTTTACTATATTTTGTTTATTAAGGGCGCTGCCTCCTACCCCGATCACTGACAAGCGCAAGTAAAAGGCCCTTATGTACAGTGTATCAGGACGGAATGGGTTATCTACGCGCGGTGAAGATTATGACAAAGTAAGTGGTAAACGTGTTTCAACTTCTCTGTTAATTTAATTACAGCGGGAGTAATTATACCATGAAAATCATCATCTTTAAATTTAGTTTATTTAAATACAGTCGTGACATATTTGGGTACTTAATAGTTTTGATAAAATTCATTGTGTCATTGCTATATCAGGGAGTTATCTACTATTAGACGCACGAGTATTTAGCGCATTCATCTGGCAACAGCCTAGACTTCTCAGTTCTATACGTGTACCGGCTGAAGACGAATATCCATTGGCTTCTAACAGTACATACGTGTAGCACGTGATATCTCCACGACTTGTTTTCTTACTTACAGAGATGGTGAAATTTCGCGAATTCAATTACATGCATGTTAGAATCAAATATCCAATTCATATTCAAGCCTCGTCAATTGCTTTATTGTCTGCTGTTCCACTGAGTAGCAGCTAGTGGACAAATGGTCGGGGCTTGAGTATGTATAGGATATTTGATTCTAACATGCAGGCCATTCAATTCGCGAGATTTCACCGTCTTTACTTATTTTTGGCTTGTAGTTGTCAAATGTGTGTTAAAACAGCTCTCGTCTAATCACAGGAGGAGTGAAGTATACGTTATTGACGTTCAACCTGACATAGAATCAACACGCGAAATAATCGTGCCTCTGTCAATTATATACAACACCAGTGAAATTCAAATTTACTATCGACTTTCAGGACAGCATTACTACAACTATAATTCACTTTAAGAACAACATTTTGACTTACGTTTGCAGAAGAAATCACTACTCAAAATTAGCTCATTCCGCCGTGACTCACTCTGTATATATGCCGCCATTGACTTTATAGTTCACCTCGATGTTGGCGAAATTGATATAGGATCTTTTAATTACAGTTGATACCCTGAAAACTGAGACTATGTAAGTTTTTTTAAGCCCAATAAACACTCGAAAAAACTACTTGTGATCTTTCCCACAAATTTTAATTCCTGTAGCACTATTTTTATTGTCTGAGAACAGAAAATGTTTCCTTTCACAGAATACAATACCGTGAAAGGTGACGGAATCCTATTTTATACAACTGAACATGTATACTCTCATATTTGCTATTGCCACGATGTTAAGTTACCATAACTACACACCCCAAAATTATGCGATTTAGACTGATGGTAAGTTAGATTCATAACGTCTGTAAATGTACATACGTTCATTTTCGAGTTATTGTTTTTATTTTTACAGAATTCACTTTCGTCATTTTCGTGATTAACTCAGACTTAAAAGTAAACGTCAAACGTAGCCATTTTTATATAGTGGTTACTAGTTTCCTTCTGAATACACTCTAAACAATAAAACCGCTCTCTGTTAGCGTTTACTTTATACAGGAACCGCGGATGATTGGTTCGCAATAGTACAGTTCAATGTTGTGTAATTCGCGTTAGAAATTTTGAAGGAAGGTTTGGTTTGGTTTCATTACTTCAGTTGAGTGGAACGTATGGCCAGTTGTACATGTGACCAGGTAGCACGACAGTCAGGGAGTGTTTTCGTGCAGGTCTGCTATTGGTTCGGTAGTTAGAATGAGTTTTTAGTAACAGTAATACAATCACGGAAGTAACGAGCGTGAATAGGATTTTGAAATCAAACGTCTTCTCAGATGAATTCGCTAAATTTCCGGGTCAGTAATTATAGATAGTAACATCTGGTACTATCCCTACATTCTTCGTGATAATTGTAAGTCAAGCTTCATCATATGTTAATCCTGATCCTTCTATGTGACAGGTTGACACAATTCTGTCATATTGTAACATAATTCCGGTACGTGAAGCACCACTTTACAGAGCCATTTCGACAAGCTGTGGGATATCAAAAACGGTAACAAATATATTATTTCTGGAATTTTACTCGTTACGAAATTTTATATTACGGGACTGTTAGATCCCGACATATTTTCAGAATGCGAATTCCAAAAATTATCACCTATTACAGTTAGTAAAGTTTGGCAATTATAACACCTGTTCCCCTGTTTTAATTTTACTGCCGATGGAATTTGTTTACCTTTAATTTCCTGTCTGTAAATGTTATGAAATGAAATAAACAGTATATTTTGTTGACTATGTTTTGAGTTCCTTTTTTATAATTGGCATGTAATATTACACTAGCGAAAATTGAAATAAACACTAAAATAGCAGACACAGAATCGAAAATAAACTTTCACCTAATTCAAAAATACGTTTTCATGAGTTTCGAATTAATTAATATTTATTCAGCGACTGATCAGTTTAACATAGTTGAGAGATTTTACTTTATAATTTGGTTGAAATATTTGTATGTAAATAACACAAGATACCATTATAAGCTAGTACTAAAGTTCCGGAGGATATGACACTGGAAAGTAAACGGTGATGGAGTGATGGACTGTATTAAAGACACCACTTGCCTGGAGTTTCATATCATACAGGCATGCGAAAGTTAAAGGTGACAACAGACACGCAAATCAAATAACGTGTCACCGCTATGCGCCAAGCACGGAGCTAGTGTTAAAGTGTTCTGTGGAACAGTTTTTACTGCGGAAATTTAAAATGGTTATTGAGGGCTTCATTTCGATATATTTTATAAAGCAACTTGAACGAAAATACGGGTAAAATATGTTAATGCATAAAAATGGGATTTTAGCATAGCCATTAAAAGTACAGGGTATATAATTCAGCGCTAAAAGGATCAGTTAGAAGCCTATTTGTAAAAAAAAAAAAAAAAAAAAAAAAAAAAAAAAAAAAAAAAAAAAAAAAAAAAAAAAAAAAAAAAAAAAAAAAAAAAAAAAAAAAAAAAAAAAAAAAAAAAAAAAAAAAAAAAAAAAAAAAAAAAAA
>PNEQ01118750.1:0-17369 GCA_003012365.1 Medauroidea extradentata
GGTGACTTTGTGCCATGTGGGGGTGACTTTGTGCCACCTTAAAAGTTCAATTTTTAAACTACATGATAAGAAGTAATTAACACAAGGTCAGTTATAAAACCCAAATAGTTTATCCGGCCCATATAAAATTAACATTTTTTCATTAAATGACCCGAAAATAAATATTTTGAGCGGCACAAAGTCACCCCTACATGGCACAGTCACCCCGCTTGACGGTATCATGAGGGATAGGAAAAATTCGCGAGTTCAATGACTCCAATGTCTAGAGATGATGGTATATCGCGAAAATGTATTGTGCAAACATACCCTTGAATATCCTGTAGTTTCTTGCAACATATGTGGTTGGCTGATGTACATCTGACACAACATAGCTATCTGCAAACCTATAATGTTTGCCTCTCGAAGTGATATATTATATTACGGTAAGTTCTTAATGTTTCATGTGATTCAAGCGTGAGAGAGATTCGCTAACTCACCCATAAATCTAGGTATTTTACACTTTTTATTTATTTATTAAGTGTTATAAACAGGGTGGCCACTCATTGCAACGAAGAAAATTACCTGATTTTACCCTGATATTCCTGTCAGAAAACAAAAAATTTCTCTGATTTTCACAAGTATGAAAACAGCTATTTGGCATTTTATTCAACACGTTTTCCAATAAAGATAAATATTTCAAGTCCTTTGTGACACTACTGTCAGCGAGTTTGACAAAAATAGCAGCAGAAATAACCACAAACTTGACAATTAAGTATAATCACCTCAAAATTATGGTATTTTTTGAAAAAAATTACAATAATCATCTCAAAACTGAATTAATTTATTTCCTATGACTATTGCGGAAGCTCAAAATGAACGAGGCGAGAAAATTCCCTGAAATCTCTCAGATGGACAAAAAATTCACTGAAATTTTTTTGATATTTCCAGGTTTTCCAAGTGGGTGGCTTCTCTGAAATAGGTTAACCATCGATTCAATACACGTGGAAGTACCTAAAACCTTTCTCTGAAGCTTACCGAGTCCATAATTGAAGGGCAGTATGGTGCACACAGAAAGACAAATTAGGAAGTTAGTAGCTGTAGGAAAGCTCATGACACTATTAAAATTACCCTTCGCGGCAGGATCACAACATCGAAGCATTCCTCTTCTGCTAGAAACGACTTTGGTAATGGCAATGGTTAAAAACCAGCACTGTTACACAAATTTCGAAATTCGAGGAGTTTTTTTTTTTTAATTTCGAGTCTAGTGTCCTAACGAGTAGGGATTACAACATCTCGTGTATTTTATTACCATTGGCTGCTGAAACGCATTCGCACCTACAGGAGGCTGCAGACTGATTACTTGTGATCGTGTAATCATGTGTGACCTCAACAACACCAGACTAACCGCAATACAGAAAATTAAAAATGAATGTCTTAGGAAGTGCTTAGGGGCAATGAAAACAACACCCATAAATGCTCTGCATGTGGAGGCAAACATCCTTCCATACACACTTCACAGACGGATCCTATCCAACAAGCACTGGCTTAAGGCCAGCTTCTACCAAAATTCTCCACTAAGAACCATAATAGACAACCTGGGCATTAAGGTAATTCCTAAACTAATGAAATATAAGGACATCTTCCCATATGTCAAACAAATAACATCCTACTCAGTGGATTACCAAGTATTAACATGTATGTAATACACAACAACTGCTGAACCAAAATAAAATGGCAATGAACGTATATAGAGGAGGTAAGGTCTATCCACATGACCCATGTCAAAGCGCACTCAGAGCATTTACACACACAAACACACACACACACATACACACACACACACATATATATATATATATATATATATATATATATATATATATATATATATATATATATATACACACACACACACACTGATGGCTCCAAGACCGAACATCAAGTAGGGTGTGCCTATTTTATACCTAGCCTGAAGGTTACTGGACTGTTTAAGCTGCCAGTAAACTCCACTATTTACTTTGCAGAAGCATATGCGGTCAAAAAAGTCGCTGTAATACTGTGGTGCCAAGGGAAACAAAGACATATGTATCTACACTGACTCAAACAGTGTAGTAAATGCCCTAGCATCAACAAAATCTAAGCATCCAATGAACGACATAATCTTGGACATAAAGCAGCTCATGTACAACCTAGAAAAGCTTAGGAAGCCGAATTTTATTCATTTGGTTTTTGAGTCATGTAGGTATAGCTGAAAATGAAAGTGTTGACAGTATGGCCAAAATGGCCCTAAGCGATGGAGTGGAAGCCTTCCAACCATCCATGGACGATCTTATACGAACCAACCCTAAAAAAATGCATAAGGGAGGAATGGGAGTTACAGTTGCAAAAAAGTTTATCAGCAAAATCGTACAAATTTGTGCAACTACATCTCCAAACACAAACATGGTCCAGTGGTAAAGTGTGAAAAAAATCTTTCATTACGACAATGACTTGATTAAGATTAAATCATGCTTTCTATACGGAACATCTCTTCAAATTGAAAGTTATAGAATCTCCAGATTGCGGTTGCCAGGAAAATGTACAAGATGTTAATCATATTCTTTTTCAGTGCCCTAACATGAAACATCGAAATTCTTTATACGACATTATGCAAAACCATAAACTCTTTCCGCCTTACAGCAGGGAATGTATATTATCGCCGGTAAATCACGAAGCATATGACGCTGTATTTCAATTTATATCGATAAATAAAATGAAACTGTAAAAAAATTAATAAACACGTCTCCCAATATATTAAATGGCCGCGTATGGCCTTTGAAAAGGGCGACAAACACATTCAAGATGTCTGCCTTTCTTCAAAATGAGTATGGATAACGGTTGAAACACTGCGGGAAGTAGTGCCATATTCAATTAGTGATCCTGCGAAGTCAGTTGTGTGTCAGACACCTTTAAAGCAAGTTGTCTCGTGGACGCATCGCTGCTGGATGGAAAAAGGCAGGTCGTATTTGACTACAATTAGTAAGAGTGGAACGATCAATGTTGGAAACCAGGTCTCGCCATCAACAGTTGTAAGTACAAAAATTAACAATAAAATAACCCGAAAAATACAATTACAATTGGAAAATAATAAATTTTTGGCTGTACGGGAGACCAAGGCCAGTAAACAAGTAGTAGTAGAAGAAGAAGAAAAAGAAGAAGAAGTAGTAGTAGAAGTGATCTTGTAAGCATGCTGTTGGTTCAGATTTCTGGAAGACGTGTCTGATAAACTGTGATACAAGTAAATACGTAAATCCAATGACAAGTACACAGTAAAAAGATTTTCTTTGCGACAAACAAAAATTTTTCTTTGAGAATGCTTACTTTGCAGTAAAGAAATATTGCTTTATAGCAAAGAAAAAAAAACTAATGTAAGGAGTCACTACATTTTTTCTTAAAAATTTGATTCTCTTAAATATTACAATTTGTTTGTGTTGAAAATACCACAACTAAGTTCACCATAAGTATTTCTAACTACTTTAACAAGAACCCAACGTTAGTTATCATCGCTGCGATAGCTAAAGCAAGAATTTTTTTTTCGGTAAAGTTACTTTTCAGCATTAAAAGTAATATTTTTACTGGCGGAAGTGATTTTAGAGTGTGCATATGTTTGACGCCTAATATTTGGATCACATTGGTGCGACAGAAGCGACACGAATAACATAATTTAGTCAGCCAATCTGCGTCGAGGATTCTGTGACGTCAGCTCGTTCGCCTGACGCTGATTGGTTGATAATCATTTGTTATTCGGTTTGCACCCTTCGTGTCGCCACTGCGATTCCGGCATAACTTATTCTCAAACATATTCACGAAGTTTTCAGGTCAGTATTGATGAAATAATATCTAGGATCACGTACGGGCCTCCGCGACCATACGACTTGGGCTAGTCGCTGGAGTGTGACTGGGAAAATAAAAGCTACCTGTGACCCAGCTTTGACCTTTGGAAGATAGGTCGTTGAAACTGCTCCAGGCGCCGCCTTTGAGAGATGAACGAACTACCAAATTTATAAAATAAAAAATTGATACCTTCTAATATGAAGTGTAATTCTTTTTATTTGATTATTATTTACGATTAATCTCTTTTCTGCAAAAATCGTGCTTCGTATGTCAGTTTGAGAATAAAACACGGATAAAGAAAAGTCATTTGTCATGATATTAAAAAAAATTACGTAAGTACGTGCATAATGCTGTCACGCCCTATAGAAAATGTATGGGGACTGGGGGAGGTGATTAAAAAATACGCTAGAGAGTAGAATTTTAAATCACTCCATAACTTTCAGGCGAATGCTAGAGTGGATCCATACGGCTCTTGTTTCTACTTTTTTTGGCGATATTAATTTTTTACTCCTAAACAAGAGCAGATATCATAAGTCTGTTTGACAGTTTTCTTTAAAATCGTTTTCTCCAAGTTGCCTGATTTTTTTCAAGGCAGGAAACACAGTGGTTTAAGTTAATTGTGTAATTAACAAAATTCTTGTTAACTGACTTTTTAGTCGAAACCATATAATTTCTTCTTTTGAAAAAAAAACTTTTAAACTAAACTGCCAAACTGATTTTTGACATCTGCTCTCGTTTAAGCTTAAAAAATAGCTAACGCAAAACAGTAAAAACAAAAGAGCATGGCCCGCTGAACAGTACTCTCTTAGTTTTACCTATCAGGCTCTTGAATCTGTTCAGGAGCATATACGAGGGAGTGGATCATTATGACAGTTTTTTTATGTACAGAGCAAAACTAAAAATTGACTTCTAGATACAGACTTTTCTTCTTTTGCGAACAGATCAGAACAATCTGGTCCGGGTATCTCTTCTTAGTAGGCCTCAAATTTAGGATATTGAGTTTGAATTTGTTAAATAAATCAGTTGATGCTCTCATGACGAATTGTTGTGTTGTGGTGTAAATATTTAAAACACATGTCAGCAATGTGCCAAGCGCTGAACTAGTGTGCAATGTTCCCGGCGATCCATTTTTACTGTAGGACTTTAAGCGGTGACCATATAATGTTATTAGTGGGAAGTCTGTAGCAAAGTTCAGTGCACATTTATATCCTGATCCGAGTTTCGTATACATGCAGTTAGTACAGTCTAAAAGGCCATTTCAGCTATTTTGGAGGACTTAGAAACGGTGTTTCTAATGAGCATGGTGTCCTAACGATGACATTCCATCATTTGAAGCGTTTGGTAGGCGGTGCCATCTTTAAAACCCAGTTTGTTTAAAGTCGCCCCCGCTGACGGTATTGTATTTCCATGTGTAAGAGGGGTCTCCAAAGTTATAACTGGCTAAGACTCTAGGGTATCATGACAGGGCCTGAGACAGTGGGTCAATATATGAACAGGTGAATGAGTGAAGTGAGTGAAGAGATTTTGGTCAGCGCTTAACATCGAGGTCTTCAGGGCTGGTGATCTGATGTGAGCATGGAACAGTGCCGGAATGAATGGGCGGGGGAAACGGGAGATCCCCGAGAAAACCCGCCGACCAGCGGCATCGTTCATCACGATTCCCACATGCGAAAATCCGGGGACCTACCCCGCCGGGAACCGAACCCGGATCGCCTTGGTGGGAGGCGAGAGATTTGACCCTTCGGCCTCCGTGGCCCCTATATGAGCAGGTGCTGGGGAACATACCTTGAGCTTGTCCTCGTCGAGCAAGGTGCTGTCCTCCGCGGCGTGCTCCCAGCGGCCCCAGCCGAAGATGAGGCAGTGTAGCGGCAGGTCTGCGAAGCGAGCGAGCTCCGAGCTAGGCGGCGCAGCCTCGACGAGAGGCGGCGGGAGCCTCAGGCTGTTTGGCGACGGCGGGCCCCACAGCTTTAGCAGAGCCACATTGTAGGCAAACTGTCTGTCGGAGCGTGCGGCGAGGGCCAGTGGTCTGGCGCGGTAGCCGGGGTGCAGGTGCACCGATGTCGCGGCGAAGACATGGCCGCTCGACGCCAGCAGGCGAGGTGGTGCCGGGACGCCGGGAGCCAGGCAGTGGGCCGCCGTCAGCGCCCAGCCAGGCCGCAGCAACACCGCGCCGCACCTGTACCAACAATGGCTCCTCAGTACTCTAGACTTGTGTTGGTTTACAATATTGCCTCACATCAGGGCGTACAGTATTAGCTCCGACTATAGGACAATGTTGGGACATGAAAACTTTGCACTTTCATTTAGGCGCAAGTTCGAATTTTAGTGACTTTTAACTAGTTTTCTCTTTCATAATTGGCAGTAGACTAATTTGACACCTCTTATAAGACGCTGAGCCCATTATAAAAAACCAGTTGAATGCAGTCCCAATGATGTGATATCTCAGTGTCAGCCAACAGCCAGTGAGTAGCTGCTGTCTGCTTAAGTAGGCCTACACACATATTCTTTAAGGCTAGTCTACACGTCAGTGAACCCGTGTATTTTTCTGGTCTCTTAACTAGGCGCCTTGAGCACGTGGCAGTTGTGCTGCAGAGACCGAGGTGTATTACTGAAGAACTTATACCTTACCTTTGCACGCTACTGGCTGTGGAGCGTGCCCAGTAAAATGATTCTACATACAACCCAGTGACGTACATATTCATTATTTAGCACGTACATCTTGGAAAACTCCACACTACAAAACTGGCGGTAGATGTTACGGGTTTTCCAGGGATAATCCCTCGCCATTCGTCTTCCATTGCTTCTCCATCGTAGGTCTTCATTTCATGTCATATTTCGGGATTCGGCAGACAGACTCCTGCAGGCGCCCAGTCAGAAGTCTGTCGTAATAGGTGTACGGTGCACATTGTCTTGCCGTCGTGTGCCCTCCTCACTCTCTATTTAGAGGAATTCTTTATTTTCGCAAGAAGGTTTTTGCACCAGTTTGTTTCATGGCCTTTTGTGCACATCTTCATATCTACTGCCTGAACGTACGTAGAAACCAACCAAACTGTCAAATATTCCCCTTGATAAACCAACATATCTAATAACTAGGGGCAGGAAAATTTCACGAATTCAATTACCTGTAGGCTAGAATCCATTATACATTATACCATCTATTCGTCCATTGTCTGCTGTTTCCACAGAGTAGCAGCTAGTTGATAAATAGTCGGGGCTTTAGTATGCATAGTACAATGGATTCTAGCCTGCAGGTAATTGAATTCGCGAAATTTTCCAGTCCCTACTAATAACTAGAGATGATGATATATCGCGAAAATGTTTTGGGCCAACATACACTTGAAAACGCTGTAGTTTCTTGTGACATGTATGATTGAGTAATATACGTCTGGCACAACATAGCTGTCTGCAGAGCAACAACAGGCATCAAATACTACAAAAGTGGGATTCTTATTGGCTCAGTCAAACAGAGAAAGCTCAACGTACAAGCTAAAGCCAGTAACATTCTGGTAAACTGAACGTGCGTTGAAATCCGGCAAACAGTCAAGTTTTCACGCAGTAAACCATTATCTCTACTAATGATCCATAGTTAGAGGCTCTGGCAAATTGCGGAAAAAGTTGATTGTTTGCTAGGCTCCAACATGCTATGTATAGCACTGAAGGTTTTGCACCTATATGAAGCGCTGTGTCCCTCTCCAACAAACCCAATTATAACTGTACAGTTTTAACACAGAACGTGTGCGATTTGGCAGAAAAGTGTTCACACGTGTCATGATTGATATACTACAGTTTATTGGAGACTGTGTTAAATATTTTCGCGATTTCCCAGAGTCTCTATCCATTCTCTTGTTATTCTAGCCGATAGGAAAACACTCTGTTGGAAAACCAAGACTACGATGTGAAGGCAGTCTTTGTCATGGAACATACTTTTTAATTCATCTTTGTAGTAGTAGTAGGAGGAGGAGGAGGAGGAAAACACATCTACCCTCAAGTTGCTTAGTTAAATTTATAACCTAAATGCCTGACTATGACGAGTGTGTGCTCGGAGGACGGTTTTATTATGTAAGGAAGCATCTCCCGTGACATTAAGTACCTGTCGGCCACGTTCACCCCTGCCGCGCCACCCCAGCCGCCATAGGTGGCGTTGTACATCAGCAACCAAGGTAGCGCCCCGCGCGGCACGTCGGCCGCAACCGTCATCGCGGCCGGCAGGTCATCCAGACCCGGGGGCGGCGCCGCCACGGCCACGCACAGCAGTAACGTACTCAACAGCGCCTTACTCACACACATCGCCGCCGTCGTGTTGGCAGACACACACAACCACCATGGATACGCAACAATGGTCCGTGCGTTCATTGTTACACCGTATGTAACCCTGTTAGCTTTTCACGGCAGTGTTATCCGGATGGCATACTTCAATAAAATTTGACAGCTACTTATGCTGCCAATAGCTATGAAGCAGAGCTGCAGATGTTCACAGAAGTCATTGAAATAAAGTTGATGTTATATTCCTTTCACAAAAAATCAGTAGCTCTGCGGCCATCCGTAATTTCTCTGGCACATAACAATTCAAGAGTAATCCGATACAAAGTGGACGGATGGTTTGACTGCTTGTCACGTACGATAAAATTGCTACTGGAACTTCCTAGTTGTTTTGACGTTAGTCACATGTAAATGCGTGTTAGCGTTTATTATTGGTTCTGTACAGTCAGGTGAAAAATAACTTGCCTTCTTCCTTATTCACTGAGACTCTCGTTACTGTACTAGCGCTTCGATTTTGTCGCGAGCTTGTTTCAAAGCTTTTGCACCTCTGCAGTTTTGCTTAATTGTTTTGCCAGCTTGTCTTCGTGGAAATACGTTTCTCAATTGACTGTACCAATCAGGATAAGGTGCCATAACTAGAGACGGGAAAAATTAGCGGGTTCACTGACCTGTAGGTTAGCCTGCAAGAATATCTGTGGACTGAAGCAGACAGCAGCTGCTCATTAGCTGCTTGCTGTTAAAGTGATATAGGTATGCAGCAGTTACACTTCCAGTATTAGCTCAGAGACTTCCAAGAGGTGTCAAATAAGTCAGACGCCAATTGCGAAAGTGACGCAAACTTACAGTTGACGGAATCCTAGCTTGTGCCCGAATGAAAACGCAAATTTTTCAGGCCTCTAACGATTACACACTTCTGCGATTTGCACAAAAACGTTAAGACACGTAACAGTTTAACACAGCCAACCACTGGCCACTAATATTATTTGTTAATCATTTCAAAAATAGCCACATCAGAAATTTGTAGATTTTCCTTGTAATAACTTGGGAAAATTTTATCTGGATTTGACCAAAAGTGTGTGTTGAAAGTAGTTTCTAATAAAAGTTAATAATTATTTACTAACAATATACCATGCGTGTGCCACTTTGAAAAATACTTCTAGTAATAATTTTAAATGTCATAAATAGAGGCACGAGTATTTTGCGTATTCATCTGGCAACAGCCTAGACTTCTCAGTTCTATACGTGTAGCGGCTGAAGCCGAATATCCATTGGCTTCTAACAGTACAAACGTGTAGCACGTGATAGTCCCACAACTTGTTTCCTTATTTATAACTGGCTTGTAGTCGTCAAATGTGTGTTAGAACCGCTCTCGTCTAATCACAGGAGGAGGAGTGAAGTATACGTTATTGGCGTTCAACCTGACCTAGAATCAATACGCGAAATAATCGTGCCTCTAGTCATAAAATATATCTCAAGAATTGTTAATATAGTTTGGACGAAAATTTGTACAAATACAGTGCTTAGTAAAAGATTTTCATTCTGTGTAACTTTACCTCAAGTGTGTGCCATTTGCAAAATTAACACCAACAGATGTTTTGAGTATAATGTCACAAAAACTTAGAAGCCGTTCTGATGTTGACCGAAATTTTTTAGTTATATTATGAAAACACTATTCAGTTTATGGTCACGTAAACTCTTACATCTACAACTTTGAAAATATTTTACATGTCAAGATTTGTTTAACCGATTAAAATAAAATGAGGTACTCTGGCAGAGATAATAACGTAATTACATTCTAGGTTGACTTAAATATCCCTGTTTTGAAAGCTTGCACAACACGAAGACTATAATTTTATCTCCAATATCCCCGGAACCATTGATCTCATCCTCACCTATATTTGTGTGTAAGGAGTAATTTTATGTAACACTTTATTATTTTATAACTTCGAATTTTTGTCCAACATTTTAAAACGTATACTCTAATTGAAATTTAAGAGTTTTAAGGTATGTCTCAGGAAGTGCGAATTAGGTTTAAACGAAAATTTCTAACTGCAGTACTAAATAAGAGTATTTTATTTTTAATGATTTATTATCGAATGTTTCCTACAATTTCGAAAAAATAAATTTGTAGCAATAACTTCATTACTTTAAAATCAAAACATTATTTTGTAACACAACCTTCTTATTTTCTATATTTTTTAATGATAGGCCTAAGTAAATTTAAACAACAATTTTTTACATATTTTAAAAATATTATTATTTATTTTTTTTAAATAAATAAATTATGTCGATCTACTTAATCAGAGCAATATTGAGTAACCCAACCGCAAATGTTAACCAATTTGAAAGATAGCATCATTAAAACTTTTGAAATTTATTTGCAATAACTTAATAAAATTCTAGCCAGTTTTAATGTACATGCATATGTGTTTTGGCAAAAATCAACAAGAATATACATGGCTACTGGTTTGAACTAGATATTTATCGTTGCGCTATTTGATCTAGAATTTGTAAAACGATTAAACACCAAACTCAGTTCACTAGATATGTAGTTATAAGTCAAGTACATTATACCCCGTGCTGCATATTATCCAACCTCCTTTACAGGCATTGGTGTATGCAATTATGTTACTGAAAATTATTCGAAATTGAAAAAAAAAAAAAAATTATGTAAGAGTTAATGAATGTTTGATTATTAGAATCGCAAATGCTTATTTGGATGTATGCATTTTTTAATGTAGCACCAACTCAAGAGTATTACAGAAATATTTCTGAGTTCAGCGAGTTAGATACATGACTGATAGTGTTAACACACACTTTATGTTACGTAAAGGCACACGAAGGAAGTTAGTTATACTTAAACTTCTTGTTACCTCGAGAACGACAAATGTAATTTTTAAACTAGCCCGGCGTATAATTGTTGAGTGAAAATTCTAATTGATCTAAGTGTCACAACGGACCGAATTTAGTTAATTACATCAAAACGAACTTTGTGCCAGTACCTATGATTTCCTGTAAGAGTTAAGTCAATGTACGTTTATTTACAGATTTTATGATCGTCGAAAGACTGCATGTCCCATATGCACGCATGCACTTGTAGCGTTGTTGATCCCTTTCACTCGAAAGCATATTCTTGGCACTTAGATCATTTAGAATTCCCACTCTACAATTATCGCCAATATGAAGACGGCATAAACTAAGCATAAAAGTGTCAAGTTAATTAAGTACTATAGGAGTACTGAGTTTGATGAGACTCTGAAAAATGTGAATCCTTAGATTTCTCGTGTGTTCATAATATGATGTTCACATGGCCGACATTTAGAAATTACGAACAGGGCATGAGCAAAAAAAAAAAAAGTTAAGTCGTCTTGCTAAGTACTACTGCAAGTTTGATTAAATACGGGAAAAAAAATATTTTTAGACATGCCATATTTTGCTCAAATTATAAACATGGTCGTCTTTTTGAATATATGAACACAGAATAAACTACATACACGAGCGTCAAGTCATTTTAGTATGCACCGACATTGATGAAATTCTGAAGCAATGTTTTATGTGTCATTATTTGTAATGCTAATAATAATTAAATGAGCCTTTATGAAGATGTGAATACCGGATGAACGAAATACACACCAGTCAAGACAGATTAGTGTGTTGTATATGTTTACTAAGTTTCGCGGATTCCGGAAAGATATTTCCTCAGATATGTTGTATGATACTTAACATATAAAAATGCCCCTGTTTTTCAAATATGGATACATGATAAAAAGTCAAGTCAGCTTACTAAGCAGTAGATGTGTACCAAGTTTTATAAAATTCGGAAAAATATTTCCTTACGTATGTCACATTAAGCTAAAAATTTTAATATACGCGCGGTTATGAAAATATAAATAAAGTAGGAACGAATTACGTAAAAGTCAAACTAGTTTAGTAGGTAATACACATGTACTAAGTGTGATGAAATTAGGAAATATACCTTAGATTATGCCAAAAATATAAAAATTGCAGTCATTTTCTAACTAAATACATAGTAGTCAAAACACCGTCGTATCAGGTACTTCATTACTACATATTTTAATGACATTAAAAAATACTGTTTCTTACAAATCAAGTGTGAAAAAAATGTTAAGATTACCACCATTTTGAAGATATAAATACGGCACAGACGAAGTAGGCCTACACGAAAGTCAAGTCAGGTTACTAAGTATGTGAATCTAATTTGATGAAACTCTGTCCAGTGTCCGCAGGTTCAGCAGTTTTTAGGAGACACGCACACACACACACACATTCACACATGTAGGAATGTGGTCCCATATGTCTTTTGCCGTCGAAAAGTAGGCTATTAAACTCACTTTTAAAATGTTTCTTCATATACATAGCTATTGTGTTCATTATTTCTACTCGAGAGCTGCGTGGTACAGTTCCCTTCGTATATCGAATATCGGCGACCTTGCACCATCAAGCGGCAACGTTGCACGCTACTTCTGCCATTATTACCCGCTTCCCCGCCACGAGCTCCCATACTTCCGCGCTCTTGTAAACTGATTCACACAACTTCAACTATAGGGCCACCGCGGACTTTTTTTCTTGACTGTGTATACCGGATCCTTATAAACCATCTTTTTTTTTGGCACAGTTTGCTGCCTGTAATCTACGACGGTTTACATTTTATAATTAACGATAAAGTGCATTTAAAATTAAAAAAATCATTATTTGAACTGTTTTAGACAGCTAGATCCGTTTAATGTCTAACAAAAAATGTTTGTCTGCATGTACTGCGACATAAAATGACTGAGAAATATTCGTCCTAATTTAACGTGTGATTCCCGATACCATCACGCACGTGAAGACTGGCCTTAATGATGTTACTGTCATTGTGTCAAAGCGCATCTGTTGACGGTATGTCGCTGCGGGACATCCCCAGACGTAGGTCGTCACTGAAGAAATGTTTCTGGGTCATCAAATGCAATCAGACAGGCCGCTCTGAAAGAACTATTTTTCCTGGTGAAATAAAATATAACTGAGAACACATGGCTTACCATGGTTACACTATAAAAAACGTATTTTTCCTCTTACATTGGGTTTTCCGTCTCGTTGTCGAGGTCATTATAATCGGCACACATACATACGCATTATTCTTACAAATGTCTCGAAATAAACCTCTCAAAGTTTCAAAATTTTATCCCTAACAGAGCGAAATTATGTACAATATGTTTTCAATTTATTCTGGATATTTATTGAACCAGTTTATAGGTGTTGTTTGCTTCAGAATGACGATTACTCCAACACCAAAAAAAAAGTTATATAAATATTTGTACTTAAATTAATAATTTTAGTACTACGGGACAAAATAAGTATGTAAACTCTGCAATGCTGATGAACCCGAAAGGAAAGTATGACCTACGAGACATTATCTATACGAAGTTACCTTTTGAAATAATGTAGTACATTATTTTGCGCATGGGCCTGTGTTTGTTAATATTTTTTTTGTAACAAATACTGCACTATTAACACAACGTGGCGTGATACGTTTATTACACGCGGACACAGTCGCGGGAACAGCTAGTTTAATATAAGTTTATGAGTAAAATATACGTAATGGCGTATGTAAGAAAAACTATTTCGTTTCTAAAATATTAAACCATCTGAACTAAATAATTAAAACAATTACAGTGAAACGCCTTTTAAAAGTGTCGAGGAATATTAATACACAGTGTAGTGAAAACAATTTATTAATAAAGATAAGTACCGGTCTACTCTTCGCCCGAGGATGCCACCTTTGTGGTGAACAGTCGCGAAACGCGCTTCCGCACAAAACGTCCTTCTGTTGTGTGTTACTATCAAGCCCCACGGTACCATGTTAGTACTTGTATTTCTCTAAAGTGAATACGTAATTAATTGCCTAGCGGCCTTTGTCTCTCCCTATAAATCAAGGGCGCCCATAAAAGAAGGGAGGGGGGAGCACGGTGGGGCCTGAGCAGATGTTCCACAACCTGTTCACTTCTGGTTTTTAATCAGACGTAC
This sequence comes from Medauroidea extradentata, assembly GCA_003012365.1. Classification (NCBI taxonomy): domain Eukaryota; kingdom Metazoa; phylum Arthropoda; class Insecta; order Phasmatodea; family Phasmatidae; genus Medauroidea; species Medauroidea extradentata. The sequence continues at coordinate 14,137 of PNEQ01118750.1, forward strand.
AACCAACTATATACAGTTTGATAAGATTTGTAATCTACGCGGTTTCATGTTTCGATATATGCCAGTTGCTACACTTTTATACACAGAATACATCCATTCCTATTGGCATAAACATATAATATATGTGTAATATTATTATGATCCTGCCCCTCCCCTCTTACAGTCTGTAAGATGGGCGCCAATGCTATAAATCATTGCTTATTAATAAAAGAACTACTGAAAACTAATCTCTGTGTATAAAAGAGTTCACTGACTGACTAACTGAATGAATAAATGAGTGAGTAGCTGACATATCAAACTGCAGCCCAGACTGCTGAACATAGAAACGTGAATTTTTTTTTGTGAGGGCATCCTTATGTTGTAGGCAAGCACTAAGAAGAGATTTTTTCGAAATTGTCTCCTAAGGTGATGAAAATGGGTGAAATTTGCTTTCTAAGATTCGTCTACATTACTCGAACCCGACGGCCTATCGTCGTGACATTAATGTCAATGGGCAGATCATAAAAATTCATATTAGCCAATTTAAAGATTTTTTTCTAAATTTAGCCTTTAAGGGGTTGTAAAGACCTTAAATGTGTATTCGACTAATTATCTATATCTATAGAATTCTTAGATATACAGAGTTACTTTATGCTTCAAAATGATGTTCAGTTAAAATAAAAAAATAATAAAAAGTACGTTTATGATTTTTCGAAATTCGACTCCTTAAGAAGGGAGAAAATGTGTTGTTTATTAGTCTATTAATCGTCTGTACAGCTCGAACCCAATGGCTATCGTCGTGATTTTTACTTAAATTAGATACGTATACAAAAGTATAATATAGGACTTCAAGACGTTTAAAAATTCTTTAAGGTTGATTCCTAGCTAGAATCCTGGATACTCTGCAACCAGCAGTACATGAAAACACCAAGTCAGTTTCATATATATAATATTTTACAAGGTTTAATGCTAAGGTGAAATCCTAGCATTAAACCTTGTAAAATATTATTTGCATACTAAAGCAATATCATATAAATTAATAGTAAAACTTTTGAAAAGTGTTTTTAAATTGGTTAATTTCAATAGTAGTCCAATAAATTCTGATTTCCTGATTAAAATTTCGCAACAGAATTTAGTTTGCAAGATAAAGTCAACCTTTCTGTATGGTTGTAATAAGAATAATTACAAAGCGGCACTTAGAACTACATTAAGTTATTTTTTTCATCGAAAGTGACATTTTAACAAAAAAATTATAATTTTCTCTTCTGATTAAAAGTTTTACTCTTAACACAATGAAAAGAAAGTCAATCCTAGACACTAATATTATTATTAACATAAAGTTTGTTTCAACAAGCTAACCTAACCTAACGTGGACTTTATGGAATTAAGGCAAATTACCCAGGTGTACTACTAATAGTTGAAGAGGTACCAGAGTTATGATACGTTGTTCCATAAACATAACTGTGTGTACCATAGTTATAACACATTGTGCAATAAACCTACTCAAATATACCATAATTATTTTACAGTGTGTTATAAACTTATTGAGTGTACCTTAACTACGGTAAATTGTAACAATTTTTTTTTTTTTACATTTGTTAGAATTATAATTCAGTATACTAGAATTCAGGTACGCACACTAGAAACATGCCAGAAAAATACCGAAACTACCATACGACTTCTGGAAGTCGGAAAACACCCAGTGTAGCTAATATACTGAAACAATGAGCACAGTACTCGTTTTGGAATCTAGCAGGGGTACTGATATGGGGGCGGTACCTGACAAATATTTTTTTCTGCAGGATTTTGGATTCCCTGAAACTTTGATGATAGTTTCTATTACACTTATTAAGAAAACTCCAAATTTTTGCACTTTAAAAAAGTTAATATTTTTGAAATAAAGCTCCTAAGTAAGACTTTCAGTGATGACCGTATCGTTTTTTTTTTAATTTGTAGATATGTTTTCGTTAATCACAAAAAGTGTACGTACATAACTGCCGGACGCACATTGCTCTGTCTATTTTTTTTCTTAGTCAACCTACTTGAACTTACTATCAAACGATGTTCTGAAAAACACAGTTTCAATGTTTTCATTCCGGACCTACAATTGCACAGCTTGTGAAATAAGAACTGGTTGTTTATCGACATCCACTTTTATTGTCACAAAAGGTGAATCTGGAACTGAGTAAAGAGATCTCAAATCTTTAAGTTCTTAACCCGCCACCCTTAACGAACGGCCGCCACCCAGCACGAAAAGCCACCACGCAAATGAAAAAGGCTCCACTGTATGAAATTTTGAAACTTATGTAAACAATAAACGGGGAGTAAGTTGCGACCTCCTGTCGATGGTGGCTCATGACCCGCGTTTGGTTATAATAAGAGGTGTCGTTGCTCTGTCTCTTACGTGAGTAATGCTGGATGATTGGGTTCGTATTAAGTAATGTTGTAGTATGCCCGGCTAGCTCTAATTGAAATAAAATAACAAAGAAGTTTCTTTTTAAATCGGCCTAAGGGACTCACGCACTGCGGGTTGCGTCACGAGAGGTAGATACTTATAGTTTCTTTCGACGAAAAGAATAGGCGCTTCCTCCGGCGGCTTTAGATCGGTCACGACGTTAATTATGTAGCAGGTACCGGCCGCGATCACCCGAAAAGTCCACCCACCGGTGACCCCGAGCTCGCTGTCCACCGTCCTTACAAACCCGACGACGAAGATCCCGACACCTGTCCTCCCGAGCTCACACACACGCGGCTCGTCTTAAGACTTCATCTTTAGTGCACCGCGTCTCGCAACTTTGCTCTCCTGGGCGGCGTCCCCTTCCCGCCCCACCGGACTCATGGGGGCGGGTAGGTTTCCCCGACCAATCAGAGCGAAGACCTGGCCCGAACATTACGTGCGTCCCTTGTGGAAGCTCCGTATTTATTTAAAATCAAATTAAACATGGGCACCTTCTCACAGCAATTACAAATAAAACACTTAGCCTAATTACTACTTGCTATCTTTAATTAATATAATTCTAGTTCAAATTACATACGTTACACGGGGTCTGTTGGGGGAGGGGGAAAGGAGAAGAAATGTGTAGGCGAGAGAGAAAGAGAGAGGATTGTATGGCAAGGAGACAGGGGGAGGTAGGGCGCCCCCGCCCCTTCTCGCACAGCATGTGGTACGGCTTACGCATCATCTGCTCTATTGTCGCCAGACCGGCGGGCAATTATCACTATTAAAAACTAAAATCATTATACATAAAATTATT
>PNEQ01118750.1:17469-33142 GCA_003012365.1 Medauroidea extradentata
CTCTGTGATAATATTAGTAATAGTCATATTTTCTACTGTTTTTATACTGGCCTATCATAGGATCCCACAGACCCCTCACAATCAATACTGAAGTTAAAATGGATGGCAATATGTTACATATGACAATAAAGGCCCCTTCATTACAATCAATCATCATAATTAACCTAAACTACATTAATTTATATATATAAAAGTATCATTAAAATAGGGCCGTCACAAATTAGAGATTAAACCAGTATATCCAGGCACTCAGAATATGAGAATCAAAGGTCAAGGATGATCAGACCAGGATTCAAACCTGAGGGACATTGACTGCAAGTTCAGAATTTCACCCTTGTGCCACTTAGCTTGGCGTGTAGTTCAAAACAACTTTCTATGTGAATCTACACTAGTTTGCTCAAATAGTGGCGTTCTCTTACAAATTGAGGGGTAGATTCATAATTATAGTAACTGGCGTTATACACTATCTTACATCACAGGCGACAGAAACGTAACCGGATTATTGTTCGACAATTTCGTCACACTATTCCAGTTGGAAGAGAAACGGAGGAATAAAATGGTGCTCTTTGGACTTTACGGATGACTTAAGAGTAGTAAATAGGGGCGGATTAAGCCGCGTGCGGAGCCGAAACATCTCTGACACATTTTTTACATGCAGAGCATACTTTTTAAAGGAAAACCAGTAGAGGAGGAGTTTGAATCGTCTCGTCTGTTTCGAATACCGATACTTCGAAAAGTAGCGTGACGTCACAGCGACGCAGCACTTTCCCCGTGTCTATGGCAGAGTGCGAGTCATTTCTGGTTTAAAACCACCTTCTTGTTCTTTTATAACTGTATTGGCCTTTGTAAATGTACTCTTCGCAATCTCTCCCCTCCGATTCTTAGACATGGACTCTGTAATCAGTCAGCTGCTCATCGTTTCTAGCTCACTTATAAAACACACATTCCGTTTTGATTAGGTATAAAACTATTTGATTGAATACACTTGGTTATCATATTTTGTTAAAAATATATGTAGAATAGTGCCTCAGGTATTTAAATTATAAATATGCATATTCAGTAAACTAAAACACTGAAAAAGACGAAAACAATTTGCAGATGATGTTTGACAAGCTATGTGACTTTTACAACGAGCATATAAGTAAGGTTAGGTAAGTGGGCTTTACGTCTCGTAGGCAGCGAGGTCATTAGAGACGGTGACACAACCTGGTGCAATGACGGGAGCTGGAAGAGGAGTCTGCCATGGCCTTTGTTAAGGGAGCTACCCAGCATTTACCTAGAAAATTGAGATATTTTTTGCTTCACGGTGAAGCTTACGTAAAATATAAAAAATATATCAGATTTTACACTGAGAATATAAGTCTCAAATTCCCGGAAGGAAACGTAGTCTTAGTAAACCTTTCAAAGTAGACGATCTGAAAAATTAAGTACAGCCGTAGAGAAATAATTTAGGGACGTTAACATTCTGCAATCAAATCGATGCATATGGTTGTACAACTTCTTTGTGTCCAACGACTGTATAATTTATTAATTTTTAATTAACTTCCGCCAGTACGTACTGAGGGCACTGTCATCAATTGTCGTACTCGAGGTAAATGAGTCATCATACGACGTAAACTATATATACCATTCGAATACTCTCTCATATTTAAGGTCTGTTTTTATATGCTATAAGTAAGGTCTGGGGCAGTTGTGGCAAGGATACACTTAGGACAGTTTTTACATGGGCAGCTGTAGCTACTTATACTGCTGCATGCTAAGCTCAAACTGCAGCTTGGTTATTCTTATACTTCATAGCCGAACTACTAATCTGGCGTACAAAGATGTCCTTCAACTGAAGTAAATATTCGCAGTTACTAATATTACAAGCGGGCAATACCGCGGGCGAATTATTAGCTTATATCATAGCAATGATTGTTCGTCTTCTTTAAGGTTATATACCGCCGTCCGATTCCGATGAAATTTCTGCGAAATAACTGGACGAGGGAAATTAAAGCGGGGTACAGGAACAGGACGGGATACTCAACACTGAGTTTTGTGTGCGCTCGTACAGGTTTCCGCCATTTATTTTTAGGAAGCAGGGGGGCAAAATGGAGTAGATGGGAAGAACAGGATACCCAAAAAAAACTTACTTTGGTAAGTTGTTGATCGTGCGCCCGCGAACGTTTCTACCAAAACAAATCATGCTTTTGGGGATGTGTGAGGCAAACGGGGTACAGCGGCAGATCGGGATAGACAAAAAATTTGTGAAAGAATTCTTCTTTTCAAAATATTTATAAAACGGTCGATGGCCCTCAACATCATTTTGCCCTATTCAGCACTTTTGAAAACTTTTTGTTTCATAAATATTATCGCATTAAATTGAAAACCCCGCAAACGAATTGGCGGGAACCTGCTAGTTTATTAATAAAAGAACTTGCAAGAGTTTACAATGTAAATATTTTATTTATTGAAATCGAAAAGTTTCGTTAGGTGGAAAGTAATAAAATAACTGTTGGAAATAGGTCAGGAGTATGAAATAAATACTCCCTCTTCCCTTATATTTTGGGAACAGCAAGGAATTTGATGCGATATTGTTGCCTATAAACTCCGACAGTTTATCTAACGTGGACTTTTGCAGGGAAAATCTTACAGTCAGCGATTTTCAGACTGAAGGCAGTGTTCAAGCAAGCGATTCTGTGTTGAGCTGAGTGACATCGAAGGTAAAGCTGTAATCTCCAAGAGCATTTCCATGCATTACTTAGTCCCCACTACATAGTCCTATGTGTAATGTTCATCCCAATACAACCTGTATGTTTCAAAGAATCCAGTGCTAAAAAATAAAACGTAATTTGTAAATAAATAAACAAAAAAACAGGATGTTACTATATTATAAGTGATTAATAACTGCAGTTAGATCATGCAAGAAGTAATAATTACAAAATTATTATAAACAATTTTTCACTGATTATTATAGCTTGAAATATATGTCACGAACGAAAACATAATTCTTTACTTTAAAAATTTCAGTTAGTGTGTATTTTTTAACTTAAAATCAAACATAGATAATATTTAGAAAATTAAATGTTATTTAACCGTATTCGTTGCAAGCTAAATCACTCAATATCTAATAAATGAACTAGCCCATTCCCATTCCAGGCCAAGTGACAACTTAGTAAAACAAATCTGCCAATTAAGACACGTTCTACATATGATCGTAAAGCAACTGTCGTTAGTTTAGCACGGAAGCGTTAGTATTTGCCGTGCTACAGAGCGTACATTCGTACATTTGAGTTAGCACATCTGCTCACCATGTTTACAGTATCTGACGTAACATTCTATTGGCTCACGTAGTATTTGACGTCGGAAGCAGGTGGCTTAGTAGTGTGGCACTGCGGAAACTATCATATGCCACTTGTCTTTGGTCGGACAACGTGAACTGCGTCATCTGTCTCTAATAACGCGAAATACGTAGGAAAACAAGAAACGCAAACTGTAAGTAAAACAAACAGTAAATTAGTGAAGAAATTTTGATTTGTTGTCATAAATAAAAGTCCGTTTTTTATTCTTTGGTGCTATTTAGAGCAATTCTTTTGCTGTGTTTCTTCTCTTTTTTATTTTTACAATGCCAAGTGTGTTGCGTACAACATAAAACTGATTCGGAAAGTTGCGTAAGTTAAATATACCTACTGATCATGAAAATACATCAACCTCTGTAAAAAAAAAATGTGAGCATACAGAACTCTGTTTTGTAATGTATTAAACTACTTAAATTTTTTTTTCGAGAGTAATAATGTATGCAAATATAGGCTAATATTAAAAGTCAGCAACGCTACTTTATAAAACACCTGATGACAGAAAGTTCACTGCTACTAAATCGGCCACAGGGCATGAGTACACAAAGTACTAAAATTAATTACTTTGAGGCAGCATTATGATGCACCTTTTGCAGTATAAAGATGCCCCTCTTCGCCAGTTAAAAAATAAAAAAAAAAAAAAAAAAAAAAACATAAGATATGTATTATTATAATGGAATAAAGGAACCCAGCAGCTATTGCAAACGACTTCTCTGAGATTATTGTATGAGTAATAATTTTAATCCGCACTGTGTCAATCAACATTATGCCTTGTGGTTCAGCTGTGAGTGGTTTGAGCACTTTACCACAGTGGAACCGATGCAGTTATTTTAATTATTTTGCAATGCTACATTTGTTCGCATAATCATGCAGCATTGGTCTTCTCAGGATACGGGTGGGTTAAAATGACCTCGGGATAGTCTGTCTCCTACATCAGCCAATGTTAGGGAGGGAATACTGCTAGAAAATGAATAATCGGCGACCAAATGATACGCAAAAGTTTTCGTGTGGAAACGCATGGTCGAAAAGTCTTGTAATCAGAATGAGTTGGTTATTCGTCTTCGGTGATCAGTTAGAAGTAATTTAGGTACAACAATGAACTACTGCAATATGAACACCCTGATAACCCCCCCCCCCCCATCCCCCCAAACACATCATTTACCGTGATTAGGGTTACTCATTGTCACGACGTGTTGAACGATGTGCTAAATTAACAATGTCACTTTTGCGTTAATTTTATGAAATCGTAGCAATTGGCATACATACAAATTACTTTATTTAAATTGGAATCGTACAACTTCAGACACGGTTTTAAGCGTTATGACAATCGCCCACGAAATCTTGTTTCATTGGTGAACAATCTCTTCAATAATAAACAAAGGAGATGTGAAAAGAATGTCTAAAATTGTGATATCTGGCAGATCGTTTCCTGGTTCTCTCGAAACACTGATGTGTTCTGGCAACAAGCTCATAAAATACAAAAATGTCATCCACACTTAGCTTAAACTTACGGTAAATAAAAATACGTTAACTTTATGTAAATCAGGTATGTTTTAATTTCTGCCTTTTAAAAGTTACAGTCACAGAGATATTTTGTTCATAAGTGATCTGAAGATAATAAATTAATCTTCTTGGAGGATGGGGTAGAATCATTTTAGGAAGTTACCTACTGAAATTTCTGTAAATGTATTTTAATTTCTGCATTTGTATTGACGAAATATTACAAACATTTCTTTTTAAAAACGTTTCAAGTTTGTGTTTCTTAATGCTGTTCTTCTACTCCTCTGACGAAATAAAAACTGTAAATGCAGTACCGGTTTACATAGAATATTAGATCTTGACTACCGATTTTGTGTAGTTAAAAGCAACACACATACACAGAGAGAGACAGACAGAGAGAGAGAGAAGCGAGAAACTACATAAACACGTAAATATTGATCTTCCTGGTCGCGTCAATGTGAGAATTTTTCAAACAACTAGAGTGGTTCGCAGTGGTGACACGTACGTATGCTTAAAGCACTTTAGCATTTTGTATTTCTGGCTGATATGTAAGGTGTATGTTGCAACTATCTTACTCATTTTACGTGATGTAGAACCATGCATACTTATACACTACGTCCAGGTAATATGCACGAGGAAACGAAAATGTTGTCATATTTAACGTAGGTAATCTAATTCATGTAATAATAAGTGCATGAATTTTGTTATTCATAAAGAAAGTTTGCTGTAATTATCTCAGAAGAAAGAGGACAGGAAAATAACTTGTAAACAGTAGAGATTGTTGACATGCACAATAGAGGACTAAGTCAGAAAATCCGGGATCCTTGTGCACGTTCGACGCACCAGCATAATTTTATTTTAGTTCTTTACGAGGAGTTCTCAACGGGAAGGACTGACGTCTGTTGAGCCTCTTGCGTTGAGATGAGTCGAGACAAGTTAAACAAGAGTCGGCCTAATGACCGCGTGTTACCAGGTTCTGGTCACGGTCACTGCGTTCCGATTACACAATATTCTAGGCTGTGGCATCCTTATAAGGTACTTGCACCGAGTTCAACAATCATGGATGATTAGAGACATGCAAAATTCGCGTTATTTTTTTGACAGCTGGCTAGACTCCAAGTGATTATAGGCTCGTTGGACGTCTCCCGCTGGCCGATATTGTCCTGACTTGCCGCGGAGAATATTTACACGGTAGAGAGGCCAACACATAAAAGTTCGTGGCCAACTGAATCGCAGATCATGCTCTGTTATGTATAAGAAAGTGAAGTTTAGTCTGCTACAGAATGATAACGCGAATTTTGCATGTCTCTAAGGATGATGTAAGACAGATATTTATGGATGGTTAGAGATGATGGTATATCGCGAAAATGTTTTGTGCCAACATAGCCTTGAAAACACTGACACAACGTAGCTGTCTATAGACCAATAACATGCATCAAATATTATAATAGCGGTATTCTTATTGGCTAGGTCAAATAGGGCAGTAGCTCCACGTACAAGGAAAAGCCAGTAATCTTTTGATAAGTTGAACGCACGTTGAAGCCTAGCAAATAGTCAAGTTTTCCCGCGATAAACCATCATCTCTATGGATGGTGTATGTTCATACTGGAGACTAGTGAGTATCAATCCCATGTCGGTCTCTGCATTACCACACAATGGTGACTAGTGGGCCATATTGATAACTAAGCTATATTCTGTACAGGCCCCTTATTACTACAGAAAATAACCTTAAATATCTAGCCAAAACTCTATCTTTACGTTGTCTACAAATTTTGCTCAAGAAATGTTCACTACGTAATACGAATATGTCTATTTTTACTGAAGTCGTTCAAAATTTTATCATTAATTGAATTTGGGACAGATGGCAGGTACGCGATAAAGTAAACGCTTTTAAAGGCCATCTTGTCTAGAACAATAATTAAAAAATAATTTTCTTTTCACTGTGACCTCAGACGATAACTTTGGAGTACAATACAATCTATACACTTAGGTTGTTATTTAGGGTACTTTATTTATAAGTGGAAGGAAACTAAACATTATCTGAAAAAAAAAAAGGAACTAGGGTTTGAAAAGTGCTCTTATCCCAAATCATCTGAACAGAAATTTTGTAATGTTTGTCACCCGCTCATTTTGGCAACACAGACATCGTGCCGGTGTTGTAAGAAATGAGAATTATTGACTTTAACAATAAAATCTTGTAAAACTTATCTCTTGCAGTTTAAAAGTTTTTTATTCCTCTAAAGTAGAATCGATTCGAAATTAATATAGGATGCTCTTGAATTTAATTGAAAATGTATGCTAATTTCGGGAGGGCCTTGAACACCCAGACGATACCCTCACCCTTATATATACAACAATTGAGGACTTTTTGCTCGTATCTGAGTCGTAACGCATGGACTAGTTGCGAAGCCGCACGAGCTGAACGTCTTTGTCTACACATGTTAGTTTCCACTCGTCAGTAAATAAACACCACCACAAAATCAACATTTTCTAAAGCTATATGGGCATAGCTAACCATTGCTTAGTGTGAAGGAGAGGTACTACCTACTGCTCTCCCTTAATTAAAGAGAAAAAAGAAGAAATTCATAAAGGAAATGCTGATAAAGATTTCAACAATTCCTGTAAAACTTGTTTTCACTTAAATATTGTAATAAGTCAAATGCAGCTTATTACGAGCCTTAAACAAACTAAACAAATTATTGTTTGATGGAATTTCCTGTTTTTAAATAGACTAACAACGGTTTGGACATATTCATTGGAACAAAATAAAAGAAATCCATCTTGTATTTAATTTGTAGAGCAACAATTTTTTTTTTTGGGGGGGGGGAGTTAAGCTGACTTATTTCAATGCCTTATGAGCAGGGAACTGAAAAATTCGCGTTTTATATAACGCACATGCTAGAATTCCAGCAACTATAAGTTCGTGTCACTTTCGCAATTGGCCAGTGACTATTTTATATCCTCAGGAAGTCTCAGGGCCAATAATACAAATATACCTTTGCGTACTCCATACAACTGTATAAGCAAGCCGCTAGTGAAATTCGCTGGTTCACTGAACTGTAGGCTAATCTCCAAGAATATATGTGTATTCAAGCAGACAACATCTGCTCATTAGTTGCTCGCTGGTACAGTTATACGAGACACGTTAAGAGTGATTGGTAGATAAATAAATGCTGAAAACATCAATTGATTTCTACGCTCTTTTCGAAGCCAATATAGATAAAATACTCAATGACAATCCTAGATAATGGTATTTATCAACTTTATGAGTAAATATTTATCCAGAATTACTTATTCGTTACGCGTGATCTCTTGCGCCGCCGTTAAATGCATGAGGTTCCGGCGTCAGAGATTGTGCTTCAGAAGTTCGTAACACTGGAAACAAGTTTGTTTAAATCGTTGGCTAAAACTATTGTCTAGGATTGATATTGTTTAATTTTCGCAAATTGGCTTCAACAAACCTACAGTTATAGATTAATGCTTTTAGCGTTGAATTACGTACCACGCCCTCTTAAGGTATATTTGTATTATTGGCTCTGAAACTTCCTGGGGATGTAAAATAGTCAAGGGCCAAATGCGAAAGCGACACGAACGTATAGTTGCTGGAATTCTAGCATGTGCGTTAAAGAAAACGCCAATATTTCAGGTCCCTACTTATGAGCACATCTGCAGATCTACTTCACGGTGATTGATTGGTCTTAACTTTCAACGTTTTGGAGTTCTTCTCGCAAATGACCTACTGCAATGTCGCAGTAAGTAAGCCTTGTTCTCATTAGCACAGTCAAATGAGCGACGCTTCTGCACAAATACGCAGAAGTGCACGTTAAGTCATTGAAAACAAGTTTATGAAAAATTCTTTACACCAAAACTCAGTGTCTATTATTGTGATAGGAAAAAAATATATAACATTTCTCTTGCTTTTCATAATCAAAAATTTACTGTACCCGAACCACACGATATTGATCCTGTCACTTCATAGCATACATCCTGACCACACCTTTGTGTGTAATGTGTTTTTTGTGAAGATAACAAACAAAATTATTGTTGACTTAAGATTGTCTTGAGGGCTCTTACTTATCTGGCCGCAAAGCGATGTGCAGAGCTTCAGTCGTATATGACTGTCAGTGGCGGCCCTAGCCTTTGCGGGACCCCGGACATTGGCTCTTCATGGGACCCCTTGCAATTGTACCATCAAATATCGGCAAAAAATATTTGAGTAATTACTATATGAAATGTGCACTTGCACCTGTGCATGTGCGTACACACATATGCGCGCGCACACACACACACACACACACAACATACATCCTTAATATATTATGTTTGCTAAAATAACAGTACATTCAAACAGTCAAACACAAGACGAAGTCATAGAAACATTAGGTAATGAACTAGTGAACCATTTAGTTAAAATTAATAACATTTGCAAAATACGTAAAAATTAATCTTTTTTCAAGCAACGCCATCAACAGGCAGACTCAAAACGATGAAAAATAGAAATGATTATCAATGTAATGTATAGCTAACTGTAATAATGACAAAATAATTGTTTGCGTGTATAAATGTAAATTATTACTTAATATCTCAAATATGTCTGAACAGGGTTCCCGGATTCGATTAGTGGAGGAAATACAAATGTTCCTCTCTGGGTTAAGTACTAGGTGTTGTGTTGTCCCCTCATCACCATACTATGGAAGGCAACAGCGTACATCCGCAGAATCATCTCGTCTAGTCCGCCTCAGAGGTGCCGTGGTTCTCACCACCCAGAGTCCCCCGGGGATCCGACCAGTCATCGAGCTGCCCAGACATCATCATCAACATCTTAAAATCGACATGAACTGTTTCTAAATAAACAAGAATTAATGCAGTGCATTTTTACAAGCCTGTAGCATTTACTCAAAGTCTGATTGTTTGAAGTTGCCGGCAGTGGTATCATTTTCGCCGGTCAGTTACCCAACAAACCTTGGGCGGTTGTCCCGTTCACCCATGCCTGGAGCCGCCACTGCTATCCGTCATTCAACAATGATTACATATTTTCACTTTTTTTTGTGTACGATAGCATTTAACAATGCTTTCGTGTCAGAATGGACGTTCCCGTCCGTTGTGTTTCAAATATTTATTTCGTGAAGGGGAAAACAGCCCAAACTAACATTTTTTCACCGTGATTTTTACACAGTAATATGCCGTCAAAGGAACACTTGAAGTGCCACAGAAAGTCACAGAATTATTTATCTTTATTTTCACGTCTTAAAATGACAGGGCCACCTCTGAAAGTCTGATAGAGGCTAGCCTACAACAGAAATACTGCGCGCCAATTAAGGGCACCGCCTACCGCGCGTGAGATGCTCAAAAGTGACGGAGCAGTAAGGTCGACTTTGAAGCGCGTATCAAATGCGGCGTCGCCTCAACAAGCCAAGCGCTGAACTAGCGTGCAAAGATCTTGTCGAACGGAAGTCACTGAACTTACTGTGCAGTTTTCTCGCCAACAAAGCGCCTGTATGAGACTTTCAGTGACGAGCCTTTTATTTTATAACGTATTATTAAAGATAAAGGTGTATTATTGTACCATCTCACACATTTTAAAAGATTCTGGAACAAGTTTTGCACATAAATAAAAAAGCGAAAATTCCCATTTTCGCCTAATTCAGCCGCTAGAAAATTTGCTATAGTAAAAAGTGGTGAACTTGAAATGGATGTACAAACGTGACACGTTCTTTAAATGTCATTACTAAGCAGACGTCACTCATGTACGATGCAGGGGCGTCGATTAGTTGGGGCAAGGAGGCGAATGACCCCCTTTCCCCTGGGTTTAGAAAGGAAAGTGTATAAATGTTTTGTGTATTTTGTTATTTAAATAATACTAACGTAAGCACATAAAACTGAAGTTTTATTATTGAAGTTGCTTATTCATACATGCTTAATTAATAAAAAATGATACAACAAGGTCACTGTCGCCCACCCCCCCATCCCCCAAGAAAAACCTGAAATGACGCCCCTGGCACGATGAGCCGTTTTTTAGTAATCTGTAGAGATGATGGTATATCGCGAAAATGTTTTGTGTCAACATAGCCTTGAAAACACTGACACAACGTAGCTGTCTATAGACCAATAACGTGCATCAAATATTAAAATAGCGGTATTCTTATTGGCTTAGTCAAAAAGGGCAGTAGCTTCGCGTACAAGGAATAGCCAGTAATCTTTTGATAAGCTGAACGTACGTTGAAGCCTAGCAAATAGTCAAGTTTTCCCGCGATAAACCATCATCTCTAGTAATCTGGTAACGACCGAAGCTCTGCACACGGCTCAGCAGCCTGAGCAGGCAGCAACCTTAAGAGCGCTGCTTACCTCGGAATTCTGGCGTGATTGCGTGAAGAAGGATAGCGACATACGTGTTAAATTATATCAAATGTGGCTCAGTATGTCGTACCTGCATATATACCACTTCTAACTTTCTTTACTTGTCAAGTGTGCGTGGTACATAATTCAGCGTTAAAAGCATCAGTTTAGAATTGTAGGTTTCTCGAAGCCACTTTACTAAGATTAAAAAACCAGCAATCCCTGACAAAAGTTTTTACCAACTTTCTGAGCAAACAATTTTATCAAGTAACGTATTTCTGAAGAACAATCTCTGACACCGAAATCTCGTACATTTAATTGCGGCGCATGAGATGCTTAACAAATGCATCATTCTGGGTAATGTTTGCTCGTAAAGTTGGCAAATATAATTATCAAGGGTTGTTGTTTTATAGTTTTTCTATATTGACTTTTAAAATGTGTAGATCTCAGTTGTAGAACTCATCGCTTATTTATCTACCACGCCCTCTTAAGTTCCACTTTTTTAAACGTCCTGAAAACTGTGAACAAATATTTATTTTTCTGAAAATGTCTCAAAAATTGTTTTCTACGTTTTTACTCATGTATCCATATTCTCGTCTTTAAAATGCAGAGAATGGCTTCTGTTCGAAAGAGAAATCATTAAAAATGACTGAGCATCGCGGAATATAACTTAACACTACAGCTCGGCTCTTGGGCAGGCAGCACCCTTAAGTTCCTTGCACGTAGTGGCTGCGACGTATCTGATTCACGTGCCTGGACCACCCTTTCTGCTTCGACGGTGCCGCCTCTATAATTTAACCGCGTAAATTATCTCTAGCCAGAGAGCATTATTACTGTGATTGATCGTGTGCATAGCGAGCTACCCTATCGCTACAGCACTCTGCATGGCCAAACACGTTTCCTGTGCCCAAATTCAAGATAAATAGGCCCAAGTCGCTGCATCAGCACGACTCTAGATGCGCTTACGAAAATTCACTCACTAGAGTACGGTAGGTTATCCCTATCACGAGATCAGGTTTTGTCGATTACCAAGATTTTATAACCATCTGCAATGCTGTACAAGGTTTTAAAATTACGTGAATTCAAAAAAAGCCTACATACTTTTACATTATAAATATTTTGCTAAATGTTACATCCACGGTGAATTCTTCATACGTACGTATTATGTTTATATTTAAATATAACATTGGTTTTAGTAGTTGACACAGAAAGGCCATCAGTTGAAATTTCGAACGCGGGTGAACTTATATACTCGGGGTAAAATATCAGACACCAAAAACTTGACATTTCGGCTTACCTATCCTCCCCTTGTGAATTTTCATAACCATCAGATGATACACTGTCCTACAATATCAAATAATAATATTAATGAACGGTGTGCTGCATGTGTCAAGACATGTTTCTACGGTATTGCACCATAACGTTCGAGGCGGTTTAATCCACCCATAGGCTAGACAGAGTATGGCATGACTTGCGACGTGGCAAAGATATCACAAGATATCAAAAAACGATATAACAAATAACATGTGATAAAATAACACCTTTCGAAACAATTGAAGTAGCCTCGTCCGCTGGACTGCGATAAAGTAAGCTCTTCTCAGGTCTGATCTGCGCGATTTGATAAGCCGATGTGAAATCGTTCATATATCAGCGATAGTTGGAGATAAACCTGATTATTTCGATTTCATAATACGCGTGTTGATAGTTGATTATATGACATCCTTCCGATCATTAATTGAAAATTTAATCGGTATTTGATCAGTGATTTAGAAGACGGCGATTTGCTCTGGCTGATGGCGTCGTAAAGAAAATTGGAACAAATTATAGTGGTCAATCGATAAAATGTTTCCTAATTTATTTTTCAAAGCAGTAAGTGTGATTCTATCTGCTAATACTGATAATAAACCGATAAGATGACAGCTGTACGACGAACGCGAATGAGTTGGCATGTTATGTGTTTCGATGAATATCGTAATTAACCATGACATGGGAAAAACTTCATGATAAATTAGTATAATAGTGTCTGTAACCGGGAATATACCACCAGATTCACTTAGTCTGCATCGAAGTTAATCTCGGATTCAAATTGAAGGGATGAGAAATAGATAGTAAATGTTATCTTTGTAGTAGCAGTGTTACCGTAAAGGAAAGAGGAGGATATGTACAGAGAGGAAAATCTCGTGAGTTCAAAGACCTGCTTGTTAGAATTCACTATTCTGTTCGTCCACTGTCTGCTCTTGTAGTAAATATCAGCTAATGGATAAGGACAGGATGTTTCCGCGTAAGGATTTTTGCACCGCTTTCATTCGACTGCGCCAATCAGAACAAGGTTAACTGAGACACCACATGTCTGTGATTCGCGGATGGAACCCCAAAACTCTGGAATAAAATCACCCAATCATCAGAGACGGTGAAATTTCGCGAGTTCAACGACCTGCATGTTATAATAAAATATTCTACGCATACTCAAGCCCTGTCTATTCGTTCATTGAGTAGCAGCTAGTGGACAAAAGCATAGGATGTTTGATTCGCGAAATTTCACCATCTCTGCCAATCATTGACCACGAAGCAAAGATGTAGGTGTGCACGTAAGGCACTGAAACAAAGTGGGCAAAAGTCTTTCTGCGATAACTTCTTGTCCCTGCTAATATGGACAAATGGTCAGGACATGAATATACTCAGGACGGTTAGAGGTACGTCAATTTTGCAAATACATTCCAGGTCAGGTTGAACGCCAAAAATATATAATTCATAACCACGTGTGTGATTAGCTGGCGGCTGTCACGAAACGCATTTGACTACTGCAAGCCAGTAGTAAATAAGGAAATGATTCATAGAGATATATCTTGTAATGTTGTAAGCCAATGAATAATCGATTGTATTCAGAGCGTGTACAGGACTGAGCAATCTAGGCTACTGCCAGATGAATCCGCGAAATTGACGTACCTCTAGTGATGGCCACTGTCCTTTCCCTTTCTCGCGACTTCAGTGATGACATGCAAGTTAGAATTAGCTGTTTTATTCACTATATAGATAAATAAACGCTGAAGACATTAACTGATTCTTACGCTTTTCTCGAAGTCAATATGGATAAAATACTCAATGACAATCGTAGATAATGGCATTTGCCAACTTTATGAGTAAATATTTATTCAGAAGTACTAATTCATTATGCGTGATCTCTTGCGCCGCAGTTAAAAGCACGAGGTTTCGAGGTCAGAAATTGTGCCTCAGAAGTTCGTTACACTGGAAACCATTTTGTTTAAAGCGTTGGCTAAAACTATTGT
Organism: Medauroidea extradentata; assembly: GCA_003012365.1. Classification (NCBI taxonomy): domain Eukaryota; kingdom Metazoa; phylum Arthropoda; class Insecta; order Phasmatodea; family Phasmatidae; genus Medauroidea; species Medauroidea extradentata. The sequence continues at coordinate 31,928 of PNEQ01118750.1, forward strand.
CAAGGATTCATATTGTTTAATTTTCGCAAATTGGCTTCAACAAACCTACAGTTATAGATGAATGCTTTCAGCGTTGCATTATGTACCACGCCCTCTTAAGGGAGCGGTTCACCTCAGTTTTCAACGTCTTTATTTATTTTTATATTTGTAACAGATTTTTTTTTCTTATTTTAGACGTAAATTGTGATTAAATCTTCATCTTACGAAACTTTTATATCTCACATAGTTTTTGCCTAATGAGTCGTAAACGTCAAAATTTGCACTTTACGGTTTTATGTACGCCACTAAAACCAACTGACATACCAAACTGAAAAAATTCACACTGTATAACTATGTTGTGGGCTATGATTTGACATATATAAGAACAAAAAAATAATACTTTTGTATTTAATCAAAAATGCAGAATTTTGAAATGAAAATTAAAAATATGTCAAAAATTTTTTAGAAATACAAAAAATAGATTTTACAGTTTTTATATATGTCAAATCATAGCTTACAACATTTTATATAGTGTGAATTTTTTCAGTTTGGTACGTCAGTTGGTTTTAGTGGCGTACTTAAAACCGTAAAGTCCAAATTTTGACGTTTACGACTCATTACGCAAAAACTATAAAAGATACAAAAATTTCCTAAAAAGAAAGATTTAATCACAGTTTATGTATAAAATGAGAAAAAATATCTGGTACAAATATAAAAATAAAAAAAAGACGCTGAAAACTGAGATGAATCGCGCCCTTAAAGTGCGATACCATCTTGGTTTGATATTTCTGTACGTTTGTTAAGTGTTGTTGCTTCGAATTTTTTAAATCGACTGATGTTTAATTTTTTTGTGTGTGTGCAATGGATTGGTTTACTAGTAGATGAACGAGTTTTCGCTCCCAACGCCAAATAATTCGAAGAGAGAAACAGAGAGAGAGAGAGAGAGAGTGTGTGTGTGTGTGTGTGTGTGTGTATTTGTGTGCGAGAGAGGCGGCACCAGCGGCGGAGAGTAGATTAAAGTGCGGAGTTAATGAAAGCAGGCTTTCTTTCAGACATTTCCCCCCGGGGGGGCACTTCTAAGTTTCGGGGGAGGGAGGGATTTTGATACGAGAGAGTACGAAAAATTATGTCTTTAAGTTCTGCCAATTATTATTACTAGTCACATAAACATTACATTCATATATAAATATACTATTTCTAAAGACAAAACAAAATTGAACTTAATATTAAAGAAAT
>PNEQ01118759.1:0-23807 GCA_003012365.1 Medauroidea extradentata
CGTATTTGCTAGTATTTTCAACAAAATCTAAAACTGTCCCAGACCATGTGAACATGTTTATGACGTCGGGGCGCTACGCGCCACGACGCACGTCAGGTGCCAAGCTGCAACAGGCATTGTGTAAATAGTGACGTTAGTTAATCAGAAAGCATACCAGAATACACTGTAGATTTGCATGATTGCTTACAGTACTCTTTTTGAGAACACTTTGAACATTTTGGATATTATTTCAGTTGCTAAAGTCATCATGGCGGCAAGGACACTTATGAAAGCCTGCCAAAAGTGTTTTAATTTACTTTTTGTGTTCTTAACATTTACATGCTCCTTAAGAGCAAGTTTGATGCATGTCTTCTCTTAATTCAAGCAGAATCTCATTATGTATTTAATTTTTGAATTTAATACGTATTTTATTCTAACAATGCTTTCAGAGATTGTCCTACAAAATACTGGCAGTTATATTTATACGTAATGGACAGAAACATTCTTAAAATTATTTCTTTACTTTTTCATGACTTTTGGTTTTGCATTTATGTTTAAATTAGAATGTAAGAGCAAATCCACCACGTCTGGCAGGAACGCGGGTTTCCGGGTCCCCGCCTGACGCCATATTGAGTTAGTCTTCGCCCCGTCAGCGAGCAAGTAGGTTGTGCGCGCAGAGTGCGGTCATGTACGTCTCCCTGAGGTCCCTCATCTTTAGTGACGTATTCATTTAGTTTTCAATAGTTTATTTAGTCTACCGGAACCTTTTTGTGTCTCTTCATGGCCTCAGGGATCGACGTGCGTCAGGGCAGTACTATTTGAGCCTCCCTCATAACTTTTCACTTAAGTCCATTGTTGGCCGACGCCACTTTTCACAGCTTTACTGATTCGCTACGAGCGAATATTTTACGTATGGTCAATGGTGGCACTGCTCGAGGGTGTTTCAAGCTAATAAACCACCACGCTGGTTTCAATTCACGTCAGTGTTTTCCTCAAAGGCAACAATGACTTTCTTCCCCTCTGCACCCTAAGGAGCCACAGCAACCAGAGTCGTCGGGAACAGCGCGTGCCAGGTAGGCTAGCACGTAAACCACTGCGAGGACTTCCAACACCGACAAGCGGCAGGACGGCCAGGTTACATGGCCAACAGGCCGTCGACCCACACCAGACGTCAATCTCAGGTAACCTCACGTCGGGCACATCCTTTGGTTCACCTGAACCGACCCTGGCCTATCCCGCGCCGTGTTACCTATTACAATTAAAATAGTTGAACCACAGATTTCATTCAGCTACACAACGACTACTAGCAATACGCTCTCATCATCTGACACAATTACCCCGCCATGCTCTCCTACGTTTCAGCAACTTGGAATACATACGTCAGTGACAGCTGGAAACACAGTCCCGCTTCCAGATGTAATAATGAAGGCTTTGCAAAATTCACAAGATTACAATTAGTTATTTTGTGGGACAGTTTGAATATGGTGAAATATTACAATTACATAATATTTGTTTTCCATGCAAGTAATTATACATATTGTCATTTTCAATACATACTTTGTTATTTATGTATATAATACTGTAATGCAAACCCTTGCAAATACAACATTCCATGCTACAATTTTACATTATTTTATTGTATTTTGTTTTGATATTTACACTTACCATAATGTAATCGCTGAGCGTATCTGTGATGGCAATCGCAGCCTTGGATATTCTGAAGAAATATTGTAGTGACGCGTAGCTACTTCCTGTAGCTTGGTAGTGCAACGTTACCTCGAGCTTCATCCTAGGTGACATTGCTTCTCTCATGACTGTGTCCTGTCCCTGAACTTTGGGTGTTATTAACTCCAATAACGTTTCAAAGTTTTCTGGGGTCATTCTTAAGCACTTCACATACTCTTTCTCATCCTCAACAGCTAGTTCCCTCAATACCAGTCCAGACTCTTCACTTGTGTTCTTCCTATGTAACCAATAACTTTTGTGCCTGCGCCTGGTTGCAGAAAGTCTGTTTTGCTGTACACAGAAACGCTTAAAAATTGACAATGAAAAACTTAATCGTGGAAGACGGTGACAATACCTTTCAAAAGTCAACTGACATACACATAATTAAGTGGCGCACTGTCAATACATACGCTTCTCTTTAAACGCTGTAAATAAATAACACATAACTTTTTGACTGTATTGTAAGTTAATATGAAAAAGCACACCTTAATCTGCTATATTAAAGTGTTTTTGTTCACTAAGTGTGAACACCGACTGCTTCACTGTACGCCTTCAAATTGTTACTGCGCGCATACCTTACAGCATGTATTATAACAAGGACATCAATTTCCAGTTCTCCTGGAGGGTCAAATACCAGGCAGAGGCATGTTTAACCACTTAATTTACAAACATCAGGGCTTTGTTAATAAGAATGATTAAGAGCAATGCTTAAAAAACAAGAGTGAAAAATTTGATTTTTGGCCGGCTGGCTAGTAAAAACTGCACACTGTGAGATGTCGAGATTTTGTCGCAACTTTTAAATTAAAAGTACTTATTTTATGCTAACCGTATCGTACTGTACAAAATACATTGAAATGATCATTGCATACCGGTAGATAAGATGTACTTTTGTCGCTAATAGCAGACTGTTTCAGGTCTTGTCTTGTAGAAACTATGCAGAGTCCACCTCGTATTTTCACTTGGTGTTGTAGCAAATACTGCACTTGACGTAAATTTAGTTGTATTGCTGACAAAGGAGCAACTGTAAACATTTATAACTCTTTGGAGTTCACGTTAGGTTCTAAAAATTCTAGAAAAATTGGTAAAAGGGGGAGAAAAAAACAAGAAATATTCACTTTTCTTTTCCCCCCAAAGTTTTTGTGAAAAAAAAAAAAAAACAAAGTGAAACTATACTAAACCTGTGGTGGCTACATAATATATAGTACCTTATATATAGTAATTAAATAAATAAACAGAGAATTGGCCTGTCTTATTCATTCTGAACGTTTACTTACTAGGAGTGCGTATGAATGTGGAAAAAAGGCAAACATTACAACTTTACAGTTTTAAGATAACAGGAACTACAGAAGCATCACAGTACTGTAATTTTAGTAACTTGTTTACCAGTAATCATGAACACACACACCATCGAAGTCGTAACTGAACACCTGGTAAACGGCAATCAGTGTAAAATTACACATTTCAATTATGTCTGGGAAAAAACATTATTCTTTACTGTACCAAGTTTTATCTTGTTCCTTTTGAAACTTAATGTTACATTTACTGATTATTTCATTTTCATGGTACTGGCAGGGTACTATGCGTATCTGCAGATATTCCCGAATGTAAATACATTTACCATTCACATTCATCATTCCGAAACTGTATAACCATTTGTATTACAATTTTTTTTTTCAATTTTCTGCACTTTTTCACCTTGATAAAAAAAAATAAACATTTTCCAGTTTCCACATCAAAGTAAAAAAAAACTATTTTCTCCTTCCCACCCCCCCAATTTTCCCAGTTTATTTCGAAGCTTTCAGAACCCTAGTTCACGCTATACCCATTCTTACCACATAAACTTCTGGATTTAATGCACTTTCATTAACTAAACTTAAGTTGCAGTGTGTGTTTGTGTGTGTTAACAGGCATACTGTCAAATGACGTCAAAGGGACACCAACACAGCAGCACTCATTTTTAGTGAGCTAAAATAAACACTCTTTTTGTTTAGGTGTTTCTTGAGTTTTGCAAACTCCGATAAAGTAAGTGTGGTAGCGATATTCATTAAATGAAATGCACTTTAAAATTAAAATAAAATTTAAAAAAAAAAAGATAATATCCCCATTGCGTAAACAATACAGTGCCATGATAGTGAAATTTTCAGGTGCCAAAAGAATTGATAATGTTACTAGAAGGTCTTATCAGGGAAGATGTGGCTTATGTGGTAGCACATACCACTACGAAATCAAATTACGTTCTCCGTAAGACATTACAGAATGGTATAAGCTTAAAAATGAAGCAAGTATGAAAAAAAAAAAAAAAAAAAAAAAACGCAATGTAGGAGTATATCGAAGAACTATAGGCAAACTGCTCTTCGTACGTCCCTTGCTCGTTGCTTTGAAGACAAAAGATTATGGACCACAGTGTCAAGCAAGGTAACAACATACTTGCATGAATCTGTATTTAAAGAAGAAGAAAATAATTTTTTTTCTAAGTTCCTGGAGATGATCCATGTTGAAAACAGACAAATAGAGCAACAGGCTGGAAGCGACGAATGGCTCAAAACTAGGAGGAAAATATTGACGGCTTAAAATTTTGGGAAAGTATGCCATATCAGGCCAACAACTAGCAGCAAGAATATTGTGACATTCATAATTTACTCTACTTCATGTGCCAGCTTTTCACTGGAAAAAGTGTGAAGTCATAGCCATAAAACAACTGTAAAAGCAAGATGGGATACATATAAAGTGATTGGACCTTTTCACAGGTAAGCAATACCCCTTTTTCGGCGCAAACCCCCAATGGTCTAGTTGGAAAAAATTCAATTGTGGAAATCAACTACCCCGCATATGCCTGTGGAAATGATGTAAGAAAAGCAATGAAAGAAGGTACGCTGAAATACATGAAGTTCTCGAAGGACAAAACTAACACTGTGGTTGTATATTAGACTCATAACATTTTTACTAAGTACAAGCTTTACATTACCCATAAATATGTGTGTATATGCTATTTGGACGTCTAGTGAAAAGGAAATTACGGTCTGGACGAATAGAAAAAATTAACCTTCTGGGAAAACCAAACTTTGTTATGAAGTGAAGAGAATTTTGTCAGCACTTTACATCAAGGTCTTTAGCACTGGTAAGGGAACTGACATGATGTGAGTATGGAACAGCGCCGGAATGAAGGGGCAGTGTAAATGGGAGATATCTGAGAAAATCCGCAGTCTAGTGGCATCGTCTAGCACGTTTCTGACATACAAAAATCTGGGAAACTTGTAATGTTTTACGATATGTAAAAAGTTAAATGGAAATATTTCAAAATCCTCAAAGATAACACACCCGCAATGTGAATATCCATATTTTAATGAACTTACTAGTTTACACATTCTTCAAATGATAATAAAAGTACAAATATAAGTACTAAAAAAGTACAAAACTTTGGTAAATATGTTATCTTAATAAAGTCAGACTCACTCATTTAGAATGCCAAGATAGTGATGTCCAATTGTTTTACAATATCACTAACAGTATATAACTATAGTTCCTACTGTACATAACTGCTAACAGCACTGAAGAAGAACTCTGAGGCTCTAACGTGGAATAGGGGCAATATTTTAAGTCACAATAAGGATTTGTTGCTAGCAATTAACAAAAACGTCTGATAAAACATGATAATTTGATAGAAAAAAACTATTGACATTTTTAACGTGTACAGTATTAAGTTCTGTTCAACTAAAACAGTGTTTGTGTCCGAACTCATAGTTTGGCAAAAATGTAAGGGCCTAAGTGGTTGTTCTAATAAAAAACTACCTTAAAATTCTTGTAATGAACGTTCAGATTGCACTTTATTAGCCATATGGTTAGGACACAAAGTCAATTTTCATTTCAAAGGATTTGATGTAGTCAGGTTATCACACATGTTTAGTATTAATAAGAAAACAGGCAAGTTTAAGCCTTTTATTTACATTCTCCTCATAAAATTGTGGATCTATCCTTTAGGTTATGCTGTCACTACAGTCAAAACATATGTAAGGTACATATTTTCAGTTTCAGATTTCTGAGCTGCGCATATAAAGAAATAATTGTGCCGTTGACATAAACCACTTTGCTACAGCTGACATAATATGTTTGTACTTTGAAACACATGCTTACATAGATTTATTTTGATAAATGTACGCACAGATGTAGCCTGTTATAAAAATTAATACTGGGTAAATGTGCAAATAACGGCATATAACAACAAATTACTGCAATTGGCAGATCATACATCCTGTAATAAGTGGTAAGATTATTCCGCTCATTTTTTTAACGAATTAATGCCCAATTTGCTGGTATTCTAATATATTACAAATTATGTTATATAATTTTTAAGATACTACTAAACAATGTAATGTATAAATCTACATAATATATATATATATAAGGCAAACCTATTATAGTTGTGAATTTTTGATGCCACTACAAAGAATTAAGTGTTTTGTAACTTACATGAGCGCTGGAATAATCAAGTTTGACTCACGTTTGTGGCAAATTGTTCAGCATGGAGTATGTCAGCTTGCAGATTAGTACCCATGTAAGCTGAATAATTTATGGATCCAGTGATTTGCAATTTTCAGAATTCAGAACTGTATGAAAGTATGAAAACTTAATACATAATGTACACATTAACTGCACATGAAAGTAGGACTTAGTATTTTATAGCATTTAAGTTGCCTCCCTACCTGCGTTTGAAAAGTGTTGCAGCAAGTTGTGACTATTCTATTTTTTCCGAAACTACTTAACGCACATTGTATTTGTATATCTATGAACACAACAAACACTTCAAGCTATGTCGTTACGGTTTCAAAAACCAAGTGCGTTTATTTAAAACCTCATTTTCAGGCCCCTCAAAATGGCCAAAAATGGGTTTTCAGACTACCGTATCTGTAAAAATAACAACCGGATTCGAAAAACACAACTATAGGAACAAGTGTTAGACTTTGAACTATGTTGGCCATAAATAAGATAATGTGGCCACTGCTTAAAGTCCCACAGGTAAAAGGATAATAGTAAAGTACTGCATGGCAGCTGAGTCGCTTACATGGAGAGGTGATAATTAGAGATGGTGAAAAATCATGTAACGTTTTCTGCCAGCATATTCTGCAAAACAGTGTAGCGTTATGTATAATTTGCCGGCGGTTATGTAGCACAGTCTAGTTGTTTACATACGAATCACAGACGTCCAGTAGTAGCGCACCAGAGTTATCATTGGCCCAGTCAAATAGGGACACGCCAGTAATGAAATAAAAGGGTCAGAAATTAATACATTACATTGAATCCTAGCAAACAGTCAACATTTCCGGTGATAAATCACCTTCTCTAGCTGTAATGCATTACATACGTCAGCCAATGGCACTCTTACCACTCCTGCCGCACACAAACAAACTCAGTCTATCTGTAAAAATGTGTCACGAGGAGTGTGAACTGGTATCTTATTCCGTTCTTGACATGTAGGAACAGCGGAGCAATCCGGGTTCGACTCCCAGCAAGGTTCAGTCCCCGGATTTTCGCATCTGGAAATTGTGCTAAACGATACTGCTGGTTGGCAGGTTTTCTCTTAGATCTCCCATTTTCCCTGCCCTTTCAATCTAGCAGTGCTCCGTACTTACCACATCTAACCCTTAACGAGCGTTAAAGACCTTGATGTTGAGTATTAATCAAAATCTCATCTTTCACTTGCAGGTATTTATTTTCTAAATTTTTATGCAAATATATCATAAACAACAATTTTGAATAGTGTTAGGTGTTCTGAGTTATTGTTTACCTAAATATGTTACAGGTCAATTTATTCAAAGGAAGAAAAATCTAAGCCTTGATTCAAGGTTGCAAAACATTGTACGATTGTTACAGTTGGTTCTAACGCATATGGAAATTTGGAACTGAAACCACTTGCAGTTTATCATTCCCAGAACAAATAACTTATTTACCAGAGTAAGCAATCATCAATTTGGAAATCTGACACTAAGGTCGGGGCTACATGTACGCTGTTTGGAGATTGGTTCAATAAATATTTTGTTCCTGAGGTAAAGGAATATTGTACAAAGAACGAAATCCCAATTTAAGTGCTGCTTCAATTGGATAATGTACCCGGGCACCGGAAGAATTACATAACTATCATCATTAACCCTTTCATGGGCACACATAGGTTATGCATACAAATAGGTCTGAGAGCTATGTGTTTCTTAAAAAATTTAAAAATTAAAAAAAGTAATAATTGTATTTACACAAGTAAAATTTTGTAATAAATTTAATATATTTTACCATTTTTTATATTATTTTTTCAACACGAAACTACTTTTTCACTTTGGGAGCTTATCTTAGTAAATTCAGTTTCGAAAAAATTAATCAATCATAAGCATTAGTTTTCTTAGTAAATAGTTAACACGTAAATTTAATTTTTACTTGAATTTCTGTCTTTCACATGACAGTATTAAAAATAATTTTATTACAATACACCTTCTTAAAGTTTTCAGTAATATTACAATTATGTATAAGTACTGTACTTGAATACATACATTCCCGTACACTAACAAAAAAATTCACATACATTTACAGCTTGTACTATTGTAAACGAGGCTAGTTATAATGTGAAAGAAACTTGTACAAATTAAACAATAACAAAAACTTAGATTTCAAGAAAATTACTTACACACTAAAAGTTAGTTAATTCTAAATTTTTTACCACAGTCGTCAATTTTGCCTGCCACATAAAAATATCCAAAATATAAAAATTAACTTACCATTACCTTAAACCAAAAATCACTTGAAGACTTGCTGCCTATAAAATAACTATCTGCAGCTATAAATCTGTAAGCTTTGTAAACATCACAAAAATGAAAACATATTACATTATCTCAACAGGCTTAAAATCCTTGAGTGTTATAAATGATTTGCTAGCATTCTCTTTTAGGACATCTATCTGAGAGGAAACACACTTGACCCAGATGCTTTTGTGTAGTCACCTCTACAACTTCGACACTCCTTAAATAAATTAAACAAGGATCTGAAAAATCCCACTAATTGCCAATCTTCTTAAAACCAGTCTTAAAGACATTGTAAACTGCCAGCAATCTACAGGTAATTTTCCAAATATTCTTAAAGATTTTTATGCTAGTCTAAATTACTATGTTTATATTCCACTAACTCACAGTACTAGAAATTCGTTGCTGGTTTGGATATGTGTTTATGTGGACTTGGCAGTTGCTGAGTCACATGATGGATGGTGCAGTACCTCAAAGTGGTCTAATACCTCTAAAATAATGTAATGGAAAAGTGACTATGAAGTGACTACAAAAGAAAAAAGTGACTATAAATTGACATTACATAAAAGTATTTGATGATCCCATTTGTACCATTTTTTATATTAAAAAACATTGAAGCTACCTCTATATTAAATGCTTGCTACATAAAGCATACATAATAAATACTGTGAACTACTTTTTTTTGTGTGTTTTAACAACACCTTCACTTATTTATTTTGAAGATTAAAACCAAAATAGCATCATTTTTTTACTTTGTAGTAGATTTCCTGACACCTACTAGATATAGTACTGGAAATACAAACTCTCAAAATGAGTCACCATGATCATTCACCAATATTATACAACTCTCAATCAGGCAATTAAACTATAGGCTGTGTCTGAGTTGGTGTAGTATGTTATTTTACGATTTTAGACTACTACAAAAATTTGTAGGAGCCTACCCTAAACATTAGTCACTTGATCATTTTGTCAAACAAAATTATATTGGACACAACCATATAGGCAAATGTTCACCAATTACATATACATGCACCTACTTTGTACTCATATTTCCCATGTGCTATATAATAGCGACAACTGTTTTCATTAAAAATATTTTAATGATTCCATCCATTTTAATAAGATTTCATTAACATGTTTATCATTTTTAATGTTATTTTGCCATAAATTTAACTAATTTTTTTTGCAGGTCAAGATCTACTGTTGCAGTATTGAATACGTGCAAAGTATATTATTTTAGTTAAATATTTAATTATAAATGTTTTATTAATAAATATGTAACTTCAATTTAATGGTAGCAAATCTAAATGTATGTTACAATGTTTATTAGCCTGTGCTGTATATACCTAAAATCATTAAATACATATGAACGGAATGAGGATACACAAATTATTAATAAGCAAAATAAATATAATTTATTCCATCGGTAAAATCAGAAACTTCGTGGACAAAAAAATTCCACAATTGATTAGGTTGTGTCTACCCTCCAATGTTATCAGTTATGCCATACTGTCAGATAAATATATTTGTTTCATATTTCAGCATCTGTATTTCCTAATAATTTCAAGGTGCAATGGTGTAAACACAAGCCATAAAGCAATTTATAACTTTGAATAACCTATACCTTCGTGTTCCGCCAGCAAATTTCTGATTTAAGATGCAACAATGTTATCCTCGTTGCCTTCAATGTTTTCTGCCATCGGTAAAATTTATGCTTGATCGTGTCAATCATTTCTTGCATTTTTGGCGATTAATGAACAAAATTTAATACCATTTTCACGAGACACGAATTCTGGCCAAATCACATCATTTTAAATGTAAAATGCATTGTTCTTGAATGCTTTCTGCATTGTTAAAATATAAATACAGTATTTATTTTATCACTACATACCACAAAAAAATATTCAACAGGTAACATTTAACAAGCTACCAGGACAAATAAACATGTTGCCTTACGCAACCTAAACAAACGCCACCGCCATTTTTCAGTCGACTTTGATACTCTCCAAACTCTCCTCGTGGCCAAAGATAGATTTTTGTCGATTCACATACAATATATGTCTCGAATCAAAGACACGTCTTATTATGAAACATGCAATAACTACACAATTTTCATAATTTTGCATACAATATAAATTTCATGATTTCAAACAAAGACTGGAATTTTCGTGGTAACCACCGTGTCCTAAGGCCATGACAGTGGTGGTAACTTTAGTTTCATACACTAGATAAGCTTATGATGTTGCCAAGCTTACCAAGTTCAAGACGAAAGCCATAATCAAGTATATAAACAGTACAAATAAATACAAAACAAACTTAAAATTGCTTTTACCACCCTTCGATAACTCAATACAATTTTTATGCGACAATTTCATTTTTAAAAAAATTAAAGACACTTTTTAGCACTTCAAAATAGTGAAAAAAAGGTGAAAATTTTCAGAAAAAGTGACTAAAAGTGACTTTGGTCAAAAATAGTGACTAGAAGTAAAAAAAGCGACCAACTTCGAGGCCTGCAAAGCTCAAGACAAATACTCACAATCTTTCAATTCAGCTTTGAATCTGCCATGAGAATAAGAGGCAAGACTATATATACACAATCGTGTACGAAAACTTGTCTTTCTGAAGATGTATATTACTGGCAATATGATCATCAGGAAACATCCTCTGGAACATACTAACACTGCTAGCAGCTCCTCTTAGCGAGTCATGATTGATAACCGTCTGGCAGTACCACAAAGCTTTAGCATGTGTCACCTCATATTTTTGAACAAAACTTCTCATGGTGCTGATGACTGGTGTGTGTACTTCAGGATTTAATTAACAACAGAACCTGACTGAGAGGGCTTTGATGATGAAGGATCTATTGGCAAATGCAATGAAAAAGTTGCACTTGCTGCAGGCACTTCACAAGTGCAACAAACTTGTGAAGCAGTCCACATGTCCAGAGATGCTGATGTCTTCGAGTTATTGACATTGTTCTTGTGTTTGATACCACTAGATTGGCTGACAATAGCAGTTTGTTCTATTGATTCCACAAAAAATATAGTCGGGCATACTGCACACTGGGCCGAGTGGCAATTATTCTTAACTTCTTGAACCCAAGGAAAGTCATCCTTCCGAACGGGTAGAAATAAAATTTTTCCTCTAATGCGCCAAGCCATTAGAATTACAATTCACAACATATTTTATTGTAAACATTTTTCCTCATGTAATTTAAAACACAGATTACTTTGTGTTAAGGGTGTTCAAAGAGTGGATCCATACATTTTTAATTAAATTTAAAGAATTATGTATATAGTCTTCAAGTTAGATTAAAAAACAATTAATTCAGGTGAATCATGCATTCAATATTCAAAAAAATTCTTTATGATATTCTAGCGACAAGATCACTCTGTAGTATAACACGCTAGCATACTCCATTTACCTCGTACACTGTATTGCTAGAAGAGGTTAAATATCAAATACTTCTGCTAGTTTATTTACATTAGAAGATTGTCAAGTGATCCATCGCCTTCTAACTGCCTTTTTTGGCCAGTGGTTCCAATGTTTACATCTGATCCAACAGACCCATCCAAAACAGGCTTTTTCGAAAGAGCTTGTACCGTCTAACGGCACGCTATACAACTGGGTCGGAATCCCGAAGGGTCACACAAAATGAATGGGTACAAGAGTGGCAAGTTCGGTTACAAAAATTACAATTTATTAGGTGTGAATAAGCACAACAAGCGCACAAGCGCAACGACAGCAATACAAAGCAGGTACATCCATCATGACGTCGCGGAAGGCGATTCTTAACCAGGTCTAAATCCAAATACATTTAACGGGCGGTCCCCATCGACACACCGTTGGTCAACGCGGTCGAAAAACAGTTTAAATGCAAAGAGTAGACGCGCGATTTACTGCACTGGTAGCCGAAGCACCCAGCACGTACGACTCACAATAAACAAGGTCAAAACGCAAACTGAAAACTTACCATACGCATCGTTGCCGGCGGAGTGTCGATGAGGGAGCGGCCCGAACTAGCCCAGTCGAAGGCGGCGGCGAGACTGCCGGGAGTTAGCTAGCTCGAGAGGCGGAAGGCCGGCCGAGCGTCACAGGTAGGGGAAGGGATGGAAGAGGGGAAGAAGGGAGGGAGCACGAAGACAGCCGACGGGACCCGAAAGCGTCCGAAGTAGCCAAGAACGACGACGACAGTTCACAGCTTACACTGGCGGCCACACACACGAGCACATAAGTTCTGGGCGAAGTAACACAATAGATTCCTTTGCCAAGGAGCCCATTACAGGATAAGTTCTGGACATGACCAAACCCTCAGTTCAAACTTTTATCCACCAGAAGCGACGTGATGGATTTTTTTTCGAAAACTCCCATTGACAGCCAAAGAAACAGAAGAATGGGTTAATTAGTGAACATACATTACACAAGCATTTCTATCTTTTAGTTACTGAACGACGCACTAAGCCCACGTTGCGCCTGGTACAGTAGTCCAGGCACAGTTATTTACGTTACACTCACACAGATGATATATGTCTAATGGGGAGTGCTAAACTTCCTCCATAAATGTTATGAATCAGAAGATGTGTTTCAAGTGACAGCGTTGGTCAGGCACATGTGCATAGTGTGTGTGTGCGCACGCGTGAGTGCCGCCTGTCATGGCAAACAAGCCAGGTGCAGTGTTGGCTAGTTTCCCACAGGGGCGGCTCGGTCCACATTGTACTGGTGGGTGGAACTTCCCCAAACTTTACCAACCAACCCAAGAGGTCCAGGAAGGGTAAACCAATAGGGTAAACCGATCAAGACAGCTCCTAGGCCAGCCAAGCAAAGAAAGGGGAAAACAGTACTAATGTGGACACAAGTTGTTGATCGGTGCTCCTTATTATAGATCAGAGAAAGGGCCGAGCCTCCTTTCCCCAACACTTCACATTAAAGATAATTTAATATACCATACAAACAATTAATTTAATTTTAAATTTGGAGCGTGAGAGCCTCTGTATATTAAACTTTATGAAATGAGTTAGGTCTAGCAAATAAAATTGTAATGATTCAGAAAAAAATTTTTTTTTAAATACCTTGATCAGTCGATATGATAACAATAAATTCTTTGCACAATGAGTATTTGGTGTATGTAAATTAACCAATACGGTACATTAACAAATCAAGAAAAGCACGTATGGCTTAATAATATCATAATTAAGTTAAACAAGGGGATCCCCAACACAAAAATTAATTAATTAACTTACATTTTAATATTACCTATTTTAACAAATTTTTAAATTTTCGTTGTTCAATTAATTTGCAGAGGTTGTGATTGAATAATAAAGTCTCAAATAGAATAATTACAGCTGTGTGCACATCAAGTAGTTAGGACGAGAGAAGGAAAATAAATATATTGGCTGGACTTTCCTGGCTGTCCTTCATGGGGACACTCTTGCCACCGCCGAAATATGTTACATCTCCATCTCGCCCATGGCTACCGATGACGGTACAGCAAAAGGACTTAAGTAGAAACAAAATTACTTCTACATCGGAAGATGTAGACAAGCCAAATCCCTCAAATTTTGGATAGGCTTCCTTCTACATAGCAAAGAGTAGAAACCGCGTGGTGGGGACCGCTACATTAAACAAGCAAACAAAATATAATTTTTAAAGAACGTCACAAAAACAAAGTAACACTAGGACGCAAAAAATAAAGAATTGAAAGAATAAACTCACCCTAGGCGGAAAACTTGTCGGATTACGACATTATAAATGGAGAAAGAACACTAAGTGTATGGTTGATGTTCACGCCATGATGTATTAAGAGACAACAAGGTCGAGACAAAGGAATGCCTAGAGGTTATAGGCCGGCATAGAGTCGTAGCTACTTGATGGTACCAAAATAGTATTTCGATAGTATCGAACAATACACACGTGTTTTAATAATCAAAACATGGTATTTTAATTTAAATTTTACCAATAAAAAAATTTGTTTTCATTTACTTCAAAACAAAACATGATCAGATCATGATTAGAGTTGGTCAGAAGTATTACACAAGAACTGTTTCATAAGTATACCACACTGCCTTAACTGCACATACATAATTACCTGAAATTTTCTTTATAAAATAATAAGCAGTTTACTATTGTTACAAGTTTACCGAAGATTAAAGAAATAACCAGTGCTGGGGTGGAGTAACTTTGCCAAAATAAAAAAATATTATCTAGTTACCACTACGAATAGACGAACTAGACAAAACAAATAAAAACAAACAAACTAGCATGTGCCAACAAACAGCACAACATGCTGCCATCCTGTTGTCATGCGCACTTAGCATTTGACAGAACTAATAATTTTGAAAAACCATGCGGATTACAAGGTTGTTTCAAGTATTCTTTCCACTGTATGTACGTTTTATTTATTGCTTTTAGGTTCTACAAACAGACCTGCTGCTTGTAAAACATTACACTTTGAAAATTTTAATTTCTTTTGAAGTTGCATTCAAGTAAATGACATACAATCAACTTGCAAAAAAAGAAAAAGGTACATAACGGGCTCAAGAACTAAACCCTTACATAATTCGGCACCTTACAATACTTGGGATTTGTTTTTAGCAAGGAGAGGATGCACCCTGACCTGGACAAAGGCATACTGATACAGGCTTTAAAGAAGCCCCCGAAAATAAAGAGTTGCAGCAGCTTATGGAGTTAATAAATTATTCTAGGGATTTTATATCAATGTTTTCTGAGGCAGTAACACCACTCTGAGAATTGTTAAATAAAAAGAAAGACGTGTTGTAGGAGTGGACAAGCAGACAAAAAACAACATTTGAAAAGATCAAAAAGTAAGTACAGCTCCCACAGTAGCCAGCTTTGATTCCACTTAAGAAATTTGTCATAAAGCACAATGCTAGTCAAAAGGTCTGGGAAGTTGCTTAAGGCAAGGTAATAAATAGGCCAGTATATTTTGCTTCACATTATATGACTAAAATTTAATTATGTTATGCACAACTGGAGAAAAAGTTACTAACCATAAATCATTCATGTGAAAAGTTTCACTATTATAAAGGATGCTCGGGAATAAATGGTCGTAATCAAATGGGTGGTAGACAACGTGAAAAGAAACATTTTCTAGAGAACATTTGTTCGTAAATAGCACCCTGTAGAGGTGCTGGGACTGTCACCAGTGCACAAATTTGAATAGCGTGCACTCCGAGGCACCAGTTCAGTGGCTTAGAGGGTGAACAATAGCAGCCAAATTAAAAACACAATCACAAAACAAATGCGGGTGGTAGGTTTTTCGGCGTATATGCAGAGTAAGTGTGTCAAACAAGACACATCTTTACAACAGATGTTCAAAATTTCACTCTCATATTTCAACGGAGACATTGCAGATCCAAAGCATATAGTCTCGCAACTCTTTAAAACACTTGTGGTGCCTTATGCAGCTGTTCGCAAGCTGCTGTAATACGTTGTTGTAAGTTCAACTCTGTCTCAACCAGTGTCACATAGACTCTGCTGTTATTGTAGCCCCACAGAAAATAATCAATATAGTTTAGGTCAAGTTAAATGAGGGTGCCAGGCGATCAGACTACCATGTCCAACCCATCATCAAGGAAATGTGTCATTCACATGTTGTCAGTACATGTGTAGTGGGCTGGGGCAGAAACCAAATGTTGAACCTGAGGGCTAGTTACACATCATCTAGCAAATCTGGGAGGGTGTGTTGCAGAAAATTGAGGTACACATTACCAATGTGTCGCTGCGATAGGACATATGGCCCAATCAAACTGTCGTGGACAATCCCTGCCCACAAATTTACTTGAAACTCTCGCTGGTGTGTTGCCATGTGCGTTGCATGCTGATTCTTGTCACTCCACACGTGGCTGTTTTTGCTGTTAAACATACGTTCACGAGCAAACATTGCCTTGTCACACAACAACACTTTCACTGAAGTGACGGTTTTCAGTTTCTTGTGCGATAAACCACTGACAAAACACAACTCATTTAGGGAAGTCTGCTGGCTCCAATGCCTGCACCGGTTGGCAACGGTAAGGATGCAACAGCTGTTCGTGGAAAACCTGCCACACTGTGTTGTGACTAACGACCATGTTGTGCACTATGGTCCAAGTGCTGACAAATGGGTTTCTGCCACATGCTTCAAGACATGTTCCTCAAAACGTGGCATTCTCACTGTTCGCCTGGCACCGATGTCAACCAATCGTGGAATCAGATTCCCAGTCTCACGCAGTCTCTAGTCTATAGATCGGTACTATTGTTTAAGTCGGTAATATTTCACTATCGTTCCTTCCTAACACTATAAAAAAATGTTTACTGAATCCCTTTGTTTACTGTCTTTTAGTGTCGTCTGCCTGGGTCCTTTAACTTGAATAAAGGGACTGTTCACGAAAGGCCTTTTCCTGCCACATATTTTACAATGGTCCTAAATAATAAGGGGTGGGGTAAGGGTCACCTTTCTGAGAGGGTGAAACTTGCTTGATGACAGTCTCTTTTTCTGCCTCTGCCACACTGGACAGCTGCCCTGCCCACCTTCATTCCCACACCCATACAGATTCACCCTGACTGTTTTCATTCAATTTTCCTTCCGAATGTTTCATTCAATTAGTTCAGTGATGACTGCACTTTGTAGTAATTAAATGTTTTGCTCTTGTTAGTTAAATTTTTTACATTGTAATCTTACAGTGTTTACAAAAAAATTGAAGGATTTAATAAATCTATACCATAATATTACAAGATTTAGGTTTTAAGAAAAGAATACATTCCTTTGTCTGAAATGAATAGGAAAAAAATATATCAAATGTGTGACTATACTTTGAAAAGAGGTAGCCAACATCTACCTTTATGTATTATGTAAAACAAAAAACATCACATTTTAGAAATAATACTTTCAAGTCAGCAGTGTCACAGACTGTGAACTTCGGAACTTTCTTGACAATAGAGTGTTGGATTAAAAGAATACAACCCCCCCAACAAAAAAATGCTGTTATTATGTTCGGACAGTATTTCTATGCTCTTTGCGAATATAAAAATGTGTCCAGTAGTGTACTGCAGAACAAAAAATGACATGGCTCGACTATTTGACAATGCTTTTAAATATGTATACTTATACGTCTCAGGAACATCAGTTCATTAAGAATGCATGATATCTAAAGCTGGATTAATAAAGTCAGATCACAGAAGTAAAATTAAATCCAAACTGCTTAACATAGCTATATTTTTAACATGACTTAAAATTTAATAACAATGAAATTTTTTTTTATACTGCAGTGACAGAAATTTTAAATGTGTTTTATTATTTAAGTATTTGTGTTAAAAATTTTAATTGGCAGTTCATTGCTCTCTTAAACTTCTTATATTTAGAATACTGCAATCAATGTGTTTCCCAAACATAATAACCAAGCAATTTTGTTGTATAAACGTATTATCAGATAATATTTATGTTTTTTTTTTTTTTAATTAATTTAATTTTCAACAAAATATATTTTGTACAGCTTCTTAGCATAGTAATACATTTGTGTTTGATGGCATAGCTACATATTTTTATATCCATATGAATTTATTAAATTGCAATTACTGAAATTGCTAAATTGTTAAATGCTGCCATATAATGTACTTTTATATTCTGTATTTCAGTTGTCCTAAAATATTGACACGTTCGGAGGCATTGCACATTGAATTAGTTGTTCACGGCCAACACTTTATCTCACTGTACATTTTAAGGCAAACAGGTAGTCAATTAAAAACCATAGACCTTACTGTTGATATTATGTACGGATTACAGTTTATATAGTTGATAGCAAATTTCAGTAAATAACACCACCCATCTTTACTTTGGTCAACATACGTATGAACATCCTTCTGTCTGATACACGTCTGTTATGATAGTGCAAGGTAAATGCAGACTGCTTCTGCTTCATTTCCTTTTGCCTCTCCGTACACCAAGTGCATATCAGTCACGTCTGTGAATGTCCATTGTGGTGTGTTGTTAATGTTCGCAAAATCCGTTATCACAATATACCGCACATTGTCAACAATCAACTCTGCACTAACCATACAAAACAAAACACATCAATGAACTACAAGCAAACATCAACTGTGCTGTACAGCAGCCTGTATGTTGTTTCTGTCTGCAGGCACAAGTGAGCAGCCCTATCTCCTCCCTTCAGCATCACCAGACACTTGATTGCAGTGTAATGATGCACCCTCTCAGCCACTGGACTGGCGCCTTGGAGTGTGTGCTATTCAAATTTGCAGGATGCTATTTCCAGACAAATGTCCTCCAACAAATAATGTTTCTTTTCTACCAACCATAAGATTTACGAAAATTGATTCCCGAACCCCTTCAACATACAAAACACATTGATATTTATTGGTTGCAATTTGTTTTTATTGGTTGCAATTTGTTGTGTTGTTGTTAGTTACCTCTGTCGAAATAACTCTGGCACAGTGACTGAAGACGTATAGAAACCGACCATCCAGCCACATCCTTGTGAGCTACGTCTGTTGTGATTAACTGAACTGTTGAATTCTTCTACTCGCCACGACTATCTCTGTCTCTATTTAGTACCTCTCCATGGATATGAACAATTTATATGCATTGAAATTACAGAATTTATCTATGCTTCAATATTTATTCCCAATAGTTTACCATCACTCTTAAATACAAAATTGATTCATTATTCATAGTCACAAGTATACTAGCCAGGAAAAGTCTCATCAAGAAAGAAAATTACAAACATTGGCACACAGACTATTGTAACAGCCTACACTTACAAACAGGAATGAATGCCTCTGCATTCCACACCATATGACCTACACGCGTAGGCGAAAAAAATATAGCAGAACAAGACTTGAGTTCGAAATTTCACCAAATATTACAAGTTTCAAATTATTATAAAGAAAGTTGAAAACATGGTGTTGGCCGCATGCGGTTACTTCGTAACTCCCTATTCAATCATAAGTTATTCGGGCTGCAGACCACTCGCATGACCATTCTATGTCACGATGCTACGTTTTCCCTTGCATGGCAATGGTTTGTTCACCTGACATTGTGACCACAACTGCGCATTACTCAGCTAGCCAATCGCAGACTTGACTCTCTTGCTTGTTGCCAAAAATACGTGAAAGTCAGTCTTACAGGCCCCCCTCCCCCACCATTCACCAACACTAACACACAACTACAGTGTCAGCCAATTGTTTTCCAGTCTCTTGCCTGCCATTAAGTTATAACTATATTTATAGTTCCCTAATTGAAATTTAACACATATTATATCATACTAATTAATGAGGATATTGATACAACAGTAGAAATAAGTGCTAGAAATGTATGTTTTGTGGTTATAATATTCACCCCAAGAGCTCTAGCCCAGTCAAGGTTGGCATGCTTAAAACAAAATGTTTTAAACAATATGTTAAAAATTGTATAAAACAGTACACTTTGAACAAAACATGTTTAAAACAGACTGTATTAAACATTCTGTTTTAAACATGTTTTTTACATTTATTTTGAAAAAAATTTAATTTTCATCAATGATGTGCCCAGGAATTTGGTTGGTTGGTGGGGGCACGAGACAATATACAATATAAACTGTCACAGGACAAAATTTTAGTTTCACGTTTATATAGTAAGTCACATTCTAAGTTTGTTATAAATTGACTGATATACTATGGTTTTGCCTGTTAATTTTCCGATTGATTGAAATGTTATTTCATAATGCACACAACTGGGGAGTGTGTATATGTGTGTCTGCAACTGTTAGCAATAAGCTGTCAATACTCATACTGCTTACAGCTAGCTGTAAAACTAAAATGTTTATTTTATTTTCTACAATTCCTACTGGTTAAATGTTTTAAGTTATTTCTCTTTGGGGGTGGCACAAGCCTTTAGTGTCCACCCACTGGGTGCGCCCTTGATTTTCATTGTTATGTTTTTATTTAAATAATTTCATTTTCATGACAAGTATTTTATTAAAATACTTATTAGACTGCTTTAATTTTTTTCACCTTCAGTTTAAGACAACTTAAAGTAGACATTGTTATAGAATTCAAATAGTAAAAATAAAGTCACAAAAATCAAATGTAAGACATAGTATGCCTATGCTTATTATAATGATCAGACTCATTAGGCACTGCACTATAAAAATTAAAATTCCACTTATTTCAGATGAATGTTTGGTTTTTGTTAATTAAGTACGCGGAAAACTGTTACAAGTTTTGCAGCCTTCACTGTCCCTACCCGGTTCCTAACAGTACTATGCACAAATCTGAATGTGGAGAAAAGACGTTCAACTTCAGCTGACGAAGCCACTGCACAATGTAACTGATCCACCAGGCTCAAAGTTGCACGATGAGTGCTCTTCTGCAATGCCATCCACCATATCAGAGGTTTAATTTCTTTTAGAGTTGCAGGACTGAACAAGTACTCCTTGAAAGGTGAACACTTTGCCTAGTACTTAATAAGATCAGGCATTGCGTCTGGGTGGTATGTTGATGCATACTCCATTGCAGAATGAAGTTACTCCTCACTCAGCCTTTCCCCTCGAAAGCGTGGGTCTATGAGGTTGGCTAGCAGATGAGCATTAGTCACAGCTAAGTTAAACCGCTTAAAAAAGCAATTTAGTTCAGTACAGTTGCAATCATTTCCATTTTTAAAAACAAAATTATCTAAAGATACTGAAAGGCTTTTGAGTTTTTTAAGATAGTCTTGCGCATTTTGTTTCAATCCAACATTGTTCACTTTCACACAAATGTTTGGTTCGACAGCACTTCAATTTTCAATGCAAACTTTGGCAATAATGTACCAATTGTTCAAATAAGACTCCATACAATCAGCTAAAGAATTCCAGCGAACATCCGTACGGAGAGCGAGAGCTGTTCCACTAGCCAGTTTGTATTTAGCAGCTGCAAAGCGGATGTTTCTAAAATACTTCACTATTTGCTCAACATGTTCCATAATTTTGTTTCAATATGCTGCTTCATTCTGGCAACTAGTCCAACAATATCTTCTCTACACAACTTGCATTTTTCCCTCACAGTTTTACCATTAGTACTTCTGGTTTCTATAAAATGTTGCTATATTGGATCCTTTCTTCTACCAGTTGAATTCATTACAGTATAATACTTTCTTTTAGTTTTTAAACTTGAACACTATGAAGTAATGACAAGCATCTCATGTTGACAGTATTTCACTAATTGGATCACAGATAAATAATACTCACAAAAAACAGGCTGCTCAACTAAGTGGACAAAAAATTTCCATACATAAAAGATACTACTTAAATATCCCTCTTGAACTAACTTGATCATACATAAACACCAAAGATCAGTAGAGTACCAGGTCGTCTCATAATGGCAATTTTATGTTTGGGTTGTTCGGGTGTTTCCGGAAAATGACGTAGGCACAAGACCATCCATTGTAAACAACTGTGCAAATGTCTATGAGCATTGTCACGTTTTAAATTTTTTTTTGATAAAATGCCTGGAACTCAATGTACTTTTGCTTCGGGTTCGAATAGTTTACAAAAGACTAAAAAAGTACAGAAAGCACATATTCGGTACCATACCCTTTCAGTGGACGAAGAATTAAGTAAGATTTGGATTCAGTGTTGTAGGCTGGATGAAAAATGGTATTCTTTAACATGCCATATTTGTTCTGTATATTTTACAGAGCAGGATTATGAAAGGGACCTCAAAAACTAACCGTTGGGATTGCAGCAAAGAAAGGTAAGCCCAATTTATTGTACAGTGACATCACATTATTATAAAATAAAATGTGAAATTTTTTTGGAAAATAGCTTTACTTTCAATTGACATATGTCGTCTGTTCCAAAGTTGAGATAACACTATTATATTTATAAATAAATAACACATCTCTATTTAGGCATAGACTGTGCGTAGCAAATTTAAGTCATAAATAAATGAGAGGGAATTTATACAGGAATATCAATTATATATATGAGTAATATTAATTTGGTTTCAGAAATATCTTTTTCGTATACACACCATTTATACTATCGCAGTACCGAACATAACCACATTTTGGTTATGTTTATGTCCAAGAACAAACATTATTTTTGTGATTGTGGGCATAGATTAGGAAGTACTAGACTTGAGAAGCAAGATGAACAACATTACGGTACGAAACACATCGAAATCTGAAATTATTTTGTCTATTTACACACACAACCCAAAGGCTCATCATATAATACTGCAGCCGCATCACGCCCCTACTTTCGTAATTTAGATATGTTAATTAATATCTCTTACTGTTTTGTTAACATTTAAGCTACTTGAATACTATACAATATAATTCTTACAATAATTAACCATAACCGGCTCGCAAATACTTAGTATGTAATAACAATTGTGTGAAGTCAATAATCCATTGAAACACACATATAATTTAATTTCCCGCCTTGTATGATCTTGTGGCGACCTTACACGCTCACTAGCCAATGACAATAAAATAGCAGTATGAGACAACCTGGTACCCTACTGACCTTTATAAATACCACTACACAAAAACCAGGTTGTTCAACAATGTGGATGAAAATGTGTCCCTACATAACATTAATACATTATTTTTTTAATTTCTGCTATGTTCAAAACTTACTGCGGTGGTTTCATTTAAAATGTATGTTTAATACAAAAAAAAACTGTTTAATACAAAAAACTGTTTAAAACATTTAAAAACTGTTTAAAACATGAAAAAACTGTTTAAAAAATAAAATATACTGTTTGAAACATAAAATACTGTTTAACCCTTTAAGGTCGGTTGACTTCTGTAAAAGTCAGCCATGACCGGGCCGTACAGACGGTGGACTGCTGTAGAAGTCGGCCGAGAGCAGGACCTTCCCACCGGTGGACTGCTGTAACAGTCCGGCTGGGTCCACTTCTTTACTGTTTCGCTACGGTGAACTGCGGTAGAAGTCCGACCTTGGCGATTACTAGCGGGCTATCCTGAAACTTGTAGTACATTTTCCTGCTGCTAGGTGGCATCCCCGTTCACTCTGTGACCTGGGGCGCTGCCGGTAATGTTTCGCGCCATGTACACGTGTTTGGCTTGTCTCTGTTGTGATTGTTGGCTTATAAATACACGGATACAGTGCGGATCGTTGTGAAGGAATTTCATTTTGTATTATCACAATTTTCGTATCTCATAAAGACGTGAGTATATTGTGAGCTAATTTTTATTATTTGTAAAAGAACATTTATTTGTTTTCACGTATTTTTTCCGGACATTTTCAGTGCATTTATGGGTTATATGTATATTTTTTTGTAATGAAAAAACGTTTTTACACAAACCAAGAAGCCCTGCAGCTTCTGTTA
>PNEQ01118760.1:0-16911 GCA_003012365.1 Medauroidea extradentata
GCTTTGTGCGGTGCCTGCGGTGTTATGTTAGATACTTACATAGTCGTGTGACAAGTGTACATAGGTGTGTGGGGGGATGGTTGTTAAGAGTGTAGAGACACGGACGGAGGGTGTGAGAACATGTGTGGGGACATGTTTGAAGGGTGTGGGGACATGTGGTGAGTGCGAGGAGTCATTCACAACATTAGTGATATTTTTGAATGTGCGATATTGTGGAGATGTGTGCGCAGCCTGCAGTGCTTTGTGAGATGCCTGCAGTGATATGTTAGATGATTACATAGTCGTGTGAAGAGCACGCGTAGTTGTGTAAGAAGTCTACATAGGTGTGTGAGGGGACGGTTGTGAAGAGTGTGGAGACATGGGCGAGGGTGTGGGAACATGTTTGAAGGGTGTGGGGACATCGTGTGTTTGCGAGGAGTCATTCACGTCATTAGTGATATTTTTGTTGAGGGAGTAGATCTGTATGGGGAATGCATAGTCTTGTGTGGAGCCTGTGGTACTATGTACGAGTTTGTGGAGATGTGTGCGGAGCCTGCAGTGCTTTGTGAAGTGCCTGCAGTGCTATGTTAGATGCTTACATAGATGTGTGAAGAGTATGTTTAGTTGTGTAAGGTGTGTACATAGATGTGTAAGGGAATATTTGTGAAGAGTGTAGAGACATGGGCGGAGGGTGTGGGAACATGTGTGTGGACATGTTTGAAGAGTGTGTGTAAAGGTATACGCGTACAGTACTGTCTTATGTGAGGATGTATGTAAAAGCTAAAGGAATCTAGAAATGTGTGATAAAAAAGAAAATTACCTTCGAGGACTACATACATCAGGGCTCTGAACAAAGAGAAGGTTATGTGAGTAACTGTATATAAAATCTGATTATGGAAAAAGCAACTATATCCCGAGTGTAGAAACAAACTGGCGCTTAAAAGACTAGACGAAACGTGATATATGTTTGAAG
This sequence comes from Medauroidea extradentata, assembly GCA_003012365.1. Taxonomy (NCBI): domain Eukaryota; kingdom Metazoa; phylum Arthropoda; class Insecta; order Phasmatodea; family Phasmatidae; genus Medauroidea; species Medauroidea extradentata. The sequence continues at coordinate 953 of PNEQ01118760.1, forward strand.
ATGTAGTGAACCCTCTACCACATAATACTCTGGCTAATGGTAAGTCGTGTTCATTATATCCCTCCCGACAGTGTCATAAATCCTGACTACACTGAGAAGATCCGCACAATCAGCTTAAACGATATTATCTGACAAAGTTTAGTGCCTAAAGCAACGCCCATACTGCTAAAAGACTACAATGAGGAGAGGCTTGTTACACTACTAGCAGCTACAAGAATTAGCAGTGACGAGAAGGTTAGCGAAGAAATCACGATACTCCCTAAGATTACATCGGGAAACTGGTTAAGGAACATCACTGCATCGCTGAGGATAGTTACAGATATACAGTAGACCCGATGTCTCACAACAGCTCGAGACTGTTATCTATACAATAGTTCTGACACCTATTGAAAAACCTCAGATATTTTAGATTCAGAAAAAAGAAATTCAGTAGAAGTTTAACACGAATAGTATTTCAAAGTTCTAGTTACAGTCGAAAAATCAAATAATTAGTATATTGAGCGCAATCGTCTACATACAAGAAAATACCAAAATACTAAAAGTTACTCTGGGACACTAGAAATCACACACCGAAAGGTCAACACATAAGAAAAATATCTTAAAGCCATATATTTAAACAAAAAAAACAGTCTTTTAAAGCCTAACACAGAAAACCGACATGTAAAATCCGAGAGGGAGAGAGATGAGGAAAGGGAGGGAGAGACGAGGGTGGAGCGAGAGAGAGGTTAGTGGTGTGAGAGAGAAAGGGGGAGAGTGGTGGAGGGGAGGGAGAGAGAGGAGTTTGGAGAGAGTTAGAAGGGGAAGGTGAAGAGAGAGATAGAGAGCACATGTAAATCCTTAAAGCAAAAAAATGTTATATAAAATGTTAAAAGGCGGTAAACACATTCAAAAAGTAGTATAAGACATACATACAAGGGAAAACAAGTGTTAGGTTAACGGGAGAACAGAGACAAGGTTAGACATGTGACTTGTTAGAAGGACATGTTAGGTTAGGTTAAGTTAGGTCAGGTTAGATACAGGTAAAAAAAATCAAATAAATAACATACTGTACACAATTATCTACATACAAGAAAATTACTTAAACCAAAGTATCAGTAGGTACTGTGCGACACTAGAAGCCACATTCTAAAAGTTCAACTTACAAGAAATTACATAAAAAACATAATATTTTAAAAAACCAAAAAAAAAAAAAACCTTGGAGGCTTAACTCAGAAATCTAAACAGCAAAATGTGATGTCTGTGAGGGAGAACGAAGGAGGTGGAGAGAGAGAGGAGGGTGGAGAGATATGAATATGGTTGAGTAAGAGAGAGAAGAGGAAGGTGGATGGAGAGGAGGGTGGAGGGAGAGGGAGAGAGAGAGAGAGATGATGGTGGAGAGAATGGAGGGTGGGGAAAGAGAGAGAAGCATTGTGGAGGGACAGAGAGCAGAGGTGTGGAGGGAGTGATAAAAATACTTAAAAGCAGTACACGAGTTTAAAAAAGTAATACAAGACAGACATATAAGGGAAAATAAGTGTTTGCTTAAAGGAAGAACAGAGACAAAGCTAGAAATGTGACTTGTTAGAAGGACAGGTCAGGTTAAGTTAGGTTAGGTGGGTTAGCGCTCCTAACGATGATACTTGGAAATGAAGAAGGACTGAACCATTAGTACATACAGCACTAACGCTATCTAACTGACGACACTGGAACCAAGAAGATTGGTGTAGCTACTAGCTCTCCTGGTGGAAAGACTCAGCACCAAAGTCCTAATAATCAACACCACCTAGGAGACGATCAGTAACTACTTGCAGCCCGACCTAGAGGTTAGCTATGGGGAAATGTGCTCACGAGAATGATACTTAAAATTACCTATAGAGTTGCGCCATTCTGCAACACCAATATGATGTCACATCTCAGGAATGTGATGATTAATGTAATCGAGGAGTGAGGGGGAAGTACAAAGGTTAGTATTGCGTCATACTGCGACACATGTATGTGCTGACTCGGCGAGGAGGGGAAGGTGGTACAGAATGACATCATGGTATGGAGGAGAGGAGTGTCACGGGATGGGCGCGTGATTCGCATGCATGTAGTGACTTGGGAAGAAAGGTGAAGGTCAAAACAGGTTGGCGATGATGAGGGGATGGGGAGGTGTCTGTCAGTGACTTGAGTGTAAAGTATGTTGGGGCAGTAAGGAAGCCCCATCTTGGCATATATTGTTGGTTATTTTTTAAATTTAATCGAAAAAAAAGTATTTTCTGTATGAGGTGTGAGTGGGGGATGGTAGGAATGCGAAATCGAAAAGTATTCGGACGATTTCGGAAAAAAAATTCTTATACTTTATTGGGTTTATTGGAAATCGTTCGGAAATAGCTAGGGGGTGTGGTGGGGGAGCTCGCCTAGGTGTGATATAGTTAATTACTTAAATTAATTTTGTTAAAGAGATGTTTTATGTTATGAGATGTGAGTGGGGTGTGTTTAGAATGTAAAATCGAAATAATTTCGGAAGACTCGGAGAAAACCCGTATACTTTATTTGATTGAATTTATTGGAAATCGTTTGGGAATAGCTAAGATAGGAGTCTGGGTTAGGTTATTAGCATGAGAGATAGTGGGGGAGCTCATACAGGTGAGGCATAGATATTTACTTAACTTATTTTTACTAGAAATATATTTTTACAATATGAGGTATAAGTGGGGGTTGGTAGGAATGCGAATTAAAAAACTTTTCGGAAAACTCTGAGAAAACTTCTATAGTTTATTTGATTGAATTTATTGACAGCAGGTATCCTGGACAAGATGGATGCTGGAAACATAATTGCCGATGAAAGATATTGCTCACTCAGGCTTCTTATTGCTCCTTTTCAGCCTCCTCCAGCCTGATTGAGCAATACGGTGTTTTTGAGAATTTTTTTAGTTTTCCGGGAAAATGTTGAGGGAAATTTGGGAAATTTTGAGGTAAAAATGGGGAAATGACGTCATTCAAGATGGCGGCGGTGACGTCATCATCGAATCCGACAATCCGATCCCCCATCCCCTTGTGCCAAATTCCCCTAAATCTATCTACTCAAGAGGATGTTGAATGGTTTCTTCATTGCCTGCTCTCGAATATTTTGTAAGAGGCCGCGGTGGTTATGGGGTTAAAGCTCTGTCTCCAACCTAGGCGACCAGGGTTCGATCGTCAGTAGATCAGGGCCCATATTTTTCGCACGTGGGTAACGAGGCGGACGCTGCCGCTTGTCGGCGGGTTTGTTGATAAACTCCCGAGAAAACTTCCCACGCTCTTCCCATTCCGTCGAAGCTCCACACTCTTCTCACCTGTCTTCCATTCTTCAGGTCGGAGAGCGACAAGCATGCTTCGCCAATCGAGCAGCCAGCACACCCTTCTCACGGCCATCCCTTACACATTGTGACCCTGTCAGAAGGCGGAAAACACGTATTGGTTTTCATTTCCTTTTTGCAGTGGTAGTTGTCGGGTAGTTGCCAGTGGTCCAGGAAAGATATGAAAAAAAAAAAAAAAAAACATGGAGAGACTGCAAGAAAAGGTTCTTTTTACGTCAAAATTCGCAGAAAAATTCGTACAATAACATATCCAAAATCCACCGAAATCAACCTTCCATTTTTTACTTTTTTTTTTTTTTAATTTGTCCCGGAAAAATGCGGGAAAAATTAATAAGTCGAAAACGGTGCATCTCACGACAAAACTTGTCGAGACAAAAATTAAAGAGCACAAAATTTACCATACAATGTCCTAAATTCACGAAAATCCACTTATAACTTCTCCATTTTTCGGGATTCGTCTCGGAAAAAAATATTTAAAAATTAAATAAATCGAAAACAGCCCACTTCACAGCAAAATAATGTTTTTTCCTACCAATAAGTCTGAGTAACCCTTAGGTATTTTTTACTGTTTTCAAATAATTAATACTCATGCATAAATACACAATACATTCACTTTCATGAAACACTTTAATGCGAACTATATTTGAGAAAATAATTGGGGTAGGCAAATATCTCTGTTATGAATTATTGCATGACATTGTTTGTATAATATTTTCTGTCCCATATTTGATACGAAATCATCTCACAGCGTTTGTACCTGTATTTCAGAAACATCCTTTGTAGTTAACATACAAATAGTTATACCTAAGAGAGGACCGATTCAAAAGGCGAAAAGTTCTTGGGAGCTAACGTTACTAGTGATAATTCCATATTGTTGATCATTTTGGAGATGGCACGGAAAAGAAATAGTTTTCTGGATCTTATAATCCGTATCTGAATGTGTGTAGGTAATACATAATATATTTTAAAATAGGTCATGATTTACTAATAGGAAAAGATAACTACAAATACTAGAGGGAAAAAAAGAGAACGGAAAATATTTACCTTAAAAAATGTGTAAACTGAAAAGAATACGTAAACCAAAAATATTTATCCTAAACAATACGTAAACGATAAATATTTACCCTAAACAATACGAAACTGTGCGGTGCTTGAAATGCAGTCATAAACGGAAGAATTTGTTACCTTTAATATTTATTACTTTTAGTGATATCTATACATACTGATAATTTGTAGATAAGTCTCTTATGTTTTCGGCTTGGTTAGTAAGTGGTTATTTAATCTGCCATATGCATGGTAAACTCTTTGCTTTGACTTTGACTACGTTGTGAAGCAATCCTTGCACGTTGTATTAATATACAAACTTTATAACGAGAAACATCTATGTGTTTTGTGATAAACCGCCACTCTGTAATTTAAGGCACATTTAAGCGTTTCTTAAGTCATGCTCTTCCAGATACAGCAGACGCTGCAATCTTTCCAGCTGCAGTTCGACAGCATTTCACATAATGAGTTGGAACCACGTTGAAATCTTCAGGAAATGTATAGATAACCTACGCACAACAAACGAACTTGTTCAAAATTCATGACCAGTAACATTACATGGAGAATAGGCACCAGAATCACAGGTATCACATATAGCAGAAAAAAAAACTTAACGTGCTATACGCATCCAAAAAAATTACTTGTTACTGTAGGACTCGAATAAATATAGAATGTACGAAAATCACGAATCTATATATTTTGCGTATATGACAGCATATAGGAAATTCATGTATTTTCTTTTGATCGTTCTTCGATCATGTGCAAAACGAATCCAAATGTCCCTGCTGACATCCTGACGTATTCGAAAATTTCTACTGGATATTTTCTCAGTTTATGATATAAATTGTGATATTCTCCATTATGATCATCTTACTCTGTTAAGAGGATCAACACCAAATAACTTCCACGTAAGCAAAATATACTCCTCGACGTCGTTATCGAACAGCAAGAGATGACACATCTCAACATCGCAGGGGCTGCGGCGGTGTAGTGATCAGGACCCTAACCTCCCGCAAAAGCAACCCAGGTTCGATTCCCGGCGGGGTCACCCCGTATTTTGGCATGTGGGAATCGTGTCGGACGATGTCGCTGGTCAGCTGGTTTTCTCGGGTATCTCTTATTTACCAGTCCTTTCATTCAGGCTCCGCTGCATAGACGCATCACTCGCTTCACGTCGGCTCTCAAGACCATAGCTGTTGGCCGCCTAAATCCCTCCACTATACTTAACACCACCATGATGACTGAATTTATTCCTTGAAATGAGCGTGTAAACTTCGCTCTTCCTGCGCACAGTTCGATCACTTCGTCGCTCGCGGCACGTTCAGCGATTTGCGGACGCGAAGCACGCTCTCAACAGTCTGGCCGAGGACTTGACGATTTATCAAGTACCGCAGCTAATTATTTTCCGGAGATTTAAGCGTTTTTCGTGGGTTTATGACTTCACTTTAAAGGAATGGGATAAAATCACGATATGTATACAGCAATATGAACACTGTGACCATGGATATTGTGCAATTTTCAAAAATGTAATTAGTCACACTATAGTATGCACTGGTTCAAGTGTTCGTAGTCATACCAGTTTCGTGAAGAAATTTGTTTAGAATAGGACAAACCTTTCACCGTAAACCAATGTTTAATTATCTCATAAAATTAAAAATAACTAAACCCCTTTATGAATTTCAGTAACATTTCTTTATCGTGTACAGAAGAAAAATTAAGATCTAAGAATCACGAACGTGTTTATTTCTGCTGACTCTGACATTATGTAATCATTATAAATGCGTAGATTTATGTTACATAATTAATATTACTTTTCCAACATCTCTGTATCATTACGTACGAGAATGGGCTCATACAGATGCAATAAACCGAACAAACGTGGTTCCGCGGTGGTCGAGGGGACAGACCTTTCGCCTCCCACCAAGGCGATCCGGACTCGATTTCCGCCGGGTTCGGTTCCTGGATTTTCGCATGTGGGAATCGTGCCGGACGATGTCGCTGGTCGGCGGGCTTTCTCGGGGATATCCCGTTTCCCCCGTCCACTTACACCGGCGCTGCACACCGCGCACTCACATCGTGTAACCCCTCACCAGCGGGCGTTAATGATCTCGTTCTTCACACACGAACAAACAAATAAACTTGTGTATGTAACATTCTTTGCGGAAGTAGTTCAACATGGTATTTTAGCACAATTTTAAATTTGTATTAAGAAAAATTCAATTCTCATAATTACCGTAAATACTTTTGAAGATATATGTTTCACCTTTAGAATACTTTCTCACGCTAGAAGGTACTAGATGGTCTATTATGAAAATATAAAACGTACCGAAAATATTAAATAAATAGTTTATGTCCACTTTAACAGCGTAAGTGTGGAAGACGTAACGATTACATTCTTGTTCCAGGTTTGTTCCAGAAGGCAGAGTCGCTGTACCACCTTGGAGACTTCGAGCACAGCTTGATGTTCTACCACAGAGGGTTACGCTTGCGACCAGAGCTCGAGGGGTTCCGGCTGGGCGTGCAGAAAGCTCAAGAAGCCATCGAGAACACTATAGGCAGTCAGAGTAAGTACACTGTAAAAAACGTCCTCAATAGTACTGGAAACTTTTTAACTCGTACACAGTATGTGACACTTATGCTTCAGCTTGTAAATATAGAAAATTTTCAGCATTGTTACTACGCAAGTCTGCTAACGAAAGTATACACTGTGGGCAGTCAGAGTCACACTGTAAAAATAGCTTCCTAAATACTACTGGAAGCTTTTCAACCCATAGACATTACGTGACATTTACTATGCTTCAGCTTGCAAATGGAGTAAGTTGTCAGCATTGTTGCTATATAATTCTGGCAACGCAAGTATACATTTGGCTGTTTCCTAAAACATAAAGGAACGCTAGCTTTGGTGTATAGTATAAGAAACCATTTTCTTAACACTATTATACATCAGTGTGCTTAAAATTTTGTTTTACCATGTAAGCTTACTACTCAATACGAAAAGATCCAATGGCTCGACATAATAGGCGAGATGTGTTGTAATTAGGGAGCGAGGAATTCCGCGAGTAATATGGTTGTGTGTAAGTTAGATGTACTAGTACTATGGAGTAAAAAAGTACAAATGAAGTTTTTGTCGAACTATACACCTTATTGAAATCTGAGCTTATAAGGTCTGCAAGGAAACAAGAATCCAATATTTTGTCACTTAGTCACGTGGGAAAGAGGGTCAAAAGTCAGCAGCTGATAAACAAATCGAGAAGTCTGGAATATACATAGGATTGTGGAGTTTAGTCCACAAATCATTGAACTCGTGAAAGTTACCTGTTCCTGCGGAGAGCTTCCTGCAGCAAGTGCCGCACGATTTGACACGAATACGTAAACATACAACAACATATTCCTTACATTGATCATTAAGAACCCTATACAGCTGGTGCCTGAACTGTGTCGCAGCGTGTTAAAAGAATTATTTTTCTGAGAAATTCTAATAAACGTGTGTTCAATATCTCTTTCTACGAAAAAAAAAAAAAAAATTAAAACTATGCTTCTCGGTTTTTACGTTTTAGATATCGTTAGAGGTACGTAAATTTCGCAGATACATTCCAGGTCAGGTTGAACGCCTTATTATGTATACTTCATTGTCATGTCTGTGACTTGCTGGCGGCAGCTACGAAACGCGTTTGACTACCGCAAGCCAGTAGTAAATAAGGAAATAATGAGAAATGCTATCGCTTGCTACCTGCTTGTACGGTTATAAGCCAATAGATAATCGATTGTGGCCAGTGGGTGTATAGGACTGGCAAGTCTAGGCTGCTGCCAGATGAATCCGCGAAATTGACGTACCTCTAGATATCGTGCTTAAAAACACGGTTGTGAGGCACTTAAAAATGGCAAAAAAACGGCTTGTTCAGACTAATTTCACGTAAAAAATACCAATCGAAAATTTTAAACCAAAATAGGAAGCATGCGTTGGACTTTACTTTGTACTCTGCGTAAATAAAAAAATAGGGTAACCGCTTGAAGTCCCATAGGAAAAGGCCGACGACAGAAACACTGCATGCCGTTTTTCCCTATGCAGATAGGCGACACGGTTGTTGACACACGGGCTGGTCTAGGCCATATCATCTGCCGGTTTCCATAACTCAGATGCGGCATCTAGCGCGTGCTGTATAGGGCAGTTACTTAGTTACAATTATTTATGAATGATAAAGGCAGTCCTTCAACAAACAAACGGGTACTTTTCCGTAATAGCTTCGTTTGACAGTTTACTACAGATAGTTCGTTGTACAATGATGAAGAAACCGTTTGTCTTTCTGATATTTTTTTATGTATTCATATTACGTATCGTAAATATGAACACTCGTTCATAATTTCTTAGACGCGTACATTCACATTTTTTTTTTGTATTCATAAGGCAACATTATTTCACAGCTCATTTCCTTAGGAGAAAAGCATACTTTTAGTACATAAAAACCAAAATTAACATTAAATTTTATCTACAATTGAAATATTATTATTCATTACTGAAATGGTTCCAAATCCGTACCAATATTTTCAATCAAAGCACTATAATTTAATTTAGACAGTGTTTGCTGTACATTTCAGTAGCTAGAAGACTAAGATTACCTTAGTAAAACGTCAGTTTTTGTTGTTTAGTAGCTGTGATAAATTCTTTGACTCAGGTATCAATTCAATACAATTACTCTGCACGATAGTATTGGCACGACAAGACGAGGCAATTTTTTACTAACATTATATCGTAGGAAGTAACTAAAATAGAACATCGTAAACAAGTTTCGGTTTGGCATTTGTGCTTACATGCTCTTTAGTTTCTACAGTTTCTGCATTTTTTTTTTTTTAAACGTAAACGAGAGGAGCTATTAAAAATCTGTCTGGCAGTTTTGTTTAAAATTATTTTTGCCATGATAGCTAATTTTTTCAAAGCAAAACATTACACGGTTTCAACTAAGAAGTCAACTAACCAGAATTTCGTTTATTACATAATTAGCTAGCACCATAGTATTTACTGCCTTGGAAAAATTCAGCCAACATGGAGAAGACGAATTTAAACAATACGGCCGTGTAAAATATTAATATGTAAGAAAAAGTAGAATCTAGAGAGCATGGCCTTAAAAAGATATGACGTAATTGAAAGTACACTCTTACTGATTGTAAACTGATAATAAAATTACAAAGAAGCTAAATTTTATGTATAAACTGCCCTAACGAAGTGATGCAACTTCGTGTGTGGTAAGTGTTCAAATGTCAGCTGCAATAATTATAAGTTGTTCGGGATAAAGTGAGCACATTTGAAGCCCTAGTTATTTTTATTCCTTTCAATAAACTCATAATTTCCGGCCAGTTTTTACTTTAAACAAAGCAGCCTAAGTAATAATCAAAGTGTATAGATTGTATCGTACTAAAAAGTTAATGTCTCAGGTCGCAAAGAATAATACTTTTAATCATTATTCTGAACAATGTGGTCGTCAAAAGTGCTCACTTTATCGCGAACCACATATAACAATAATCATATGTGACAAGGTGTTCTTTAAAATGTGTGTAAAAATGAATTGTGTGCATGTGTATGTAAGTCATGCCGGACGATATTTTAAGGTGGGTTCACAATTGATAACAAAACAGTAAGCATAGAACGTAGGCCGTTCGCACAAGAACTAACTTCGGTGTAATCTTTCCTACCGATTTAAGGGGTTTACTCAATTTAAACCTTAAGCATTAGGCTTGAGACTTAAAGGCGCGGTCTGCCACAATTTTCATCCCCATTTATTTATTTTTTATGTGTACCAGATAATTTTTTCTTATTTTAGACACAAAATGTGACTAAATTTGGCTCTTATGAAATGTTATTATTTCTCATAGTTTTCGCGTAATGGCTTTTTAAAGTCGTGTTTTGTATGATTCCGCTTTAACGACTACGCTAAAACCAACTGCTATACCAAACTCAAAAAAATCACAGTGGATAAATGCATTGCAGGCTACAATGTCATGTTCATAAAAATAAAGACTAAAAAAAATAGTATTAAAAATGCTGAAACTGAAAATGAAGATTTTAAAAATTCAATAGTTTTTTTTAATACAAGTAATTTTTGTTCTTTATTTTTATGAGCATGACGTTGTAGCCAGCAATGTCTTCATCCACTGTGATTTTTTTTTGTTTGGTAAATCAGTTGGTTTAAGTGTAGTCGTTTTAACGGAAACATGCAAAATATGACTTTAACAAGCCATTACGCGAAAACTGTGAGAGATAGAAACATTTCACAAGAGCCAAATTTAGTCACATTTTGTGTCTAAAGTAAGAAAAAGAAATATTTGGTACAGATAAAAAATTTAAAAAATGGTGATGAAAATTTCCATCGCATTGATTTTAACCACGGTCTTAGAATTTTCTACGGCCGTGATTTGAAACGAAGCATACGCAATGAAATTTTATTGCTTATTTAATTTCGGCAGTGGAAATCGTCAGTTCAATCTATCAGAGCACACGTTGGTATTCCCATAATGCCATTCGTATTTCACTAGATAACAACCGTCTTGCTATAGCCTACAAAATGCACACACACAGAATTTTTTTTAAAGAAAATAAGTGTAATTTGCCATGTAATTTATGTTATTGGTTGTAAATACTAGAAGAACCCAATTTACATGGCTCGCAATGGTTAGTTCCTCATTATTTTACTAAATGCTTTAACCACAGTCTTCGATGTGAACAATACAGCGAAAAATACAATATTGAATGCCTGTTCCTACTGGCAGAACTTGGAAGTAACCTCGTTATTGTGTTCGCTCAATTCGCGCGACTCTACTGCTAAGTGCCTGCTTCTTAAGTCTACTTCTTACTGCTTAAGTATTAAATTGTGTGAACCCCTTTACAATTACCAAAATGTACTCGTGTGTATAGAGATGCTGACATAAGAAATGGTAATATATACGACAGCAACCAATCACAGCAAAAGATCTTGTGAATGTCCGCAGTTTTTGTTCAACCTCCAAAAATACACAAGAAAAAAACAAAGCTAGAATAAGACATTTTAATGTTGGAAACTATGTTTCTATGTTGTCGATAATGTTTTACACTGTGCAGTTTTTTGGGACTTTTGTTTCTATATTTCCTATTATCTCCAAATACGAATCCATTTCAGATATGTTTCAATGGCCTTTGGTTGTCTTCTATACAGCAACGAATATTTCAGATGCGTCGAAAGATGCCATTGACTAAACATTACAATAAGAATCCAATTGTGAATTAATTTAGCACTTGGTGTATGGTCGTGCACAGTTTATACAGCTATGTATGTTCTATGCTTATGTTTTTTTTAAGCGTGAAACAACCTTTTTGGTCAGTTGTTTTTATCGAGGATTTGTGTTTCCCCCACCCCTTTATGCAGGCGCTGCTCCATAATCGACCTTCTACACCGATGAAAACCTCGCTTTTAAGTGCTGAAGGAAATTTCTTCATTATTTATATGCTTTATACTAGCAAATAATAGTACATGCATATTTATGGTGTACTGTTTATTTATTGCCATGCGCGCCAATGCGGCGGAAGGGTGAATAAGGGAGAACAATCTTTCATTCAAAATGCGTCGCACTGCACAAGCTATACTACTACTAATAATATCGTACGGGAAGGGTTTCTGAGGGTATATAGCACTGCCCCCTGATAGAAGACTGTCATAAGCAACTCGTTGACGTCTGCCACTCTTTGAAGGATGACGTGTAATGTCATAAACAAAGTGAATGATAAGAGATATGAAAGCTTTTCTCAAAGACTTGTGGTGCTTATATTACTGATTTGATGTATCAGTAGTTGCCTATAATGAAAAGTTTTTTTAACTACATATTTAACTTTTCTGACAAAATTTTAACAATGATAACTAGAGGGCCGTGTCAAATAACCACCTGTCATGCCGCCTATACACAATCGCCGAGTGATTTGCCGAATGTTTCAGCGAGTCGTTTGTGGACAAATATTAGGCTCGTATACGCGTTTGAGAAGACAGTCATGATTGAAATGGGTTCCATAAAGGTAGCTGCGATGACATTTTACCATTTAAACCCCTCTAGTTATTACCTTTCAACCCAAGCATCATGAACCTAGGCTTTATTGTTCAGTGAGAAGTTTTTAGGTTCCCACATAGCTTCCCCTGATAAATTTCTAAGAAAGTCAATATAAGGTCATTAATCTACTCAACGTTTAAAAAACTCACGATGGTAGGATGTGTAGGAAAAAATTTCAACTCCGTGTGTGCCAAAAGTAACCTGAGTAAAGTTTACATACGTCAAAGAAGTCACGAAAGCAGCTTCTCGATCGCGAGAAAAAATGTGAACAGTATACACAATCAAAACCAAAAGTCGTTCAAAATATCGAACAAACAGGTACGATGAATCAATGTGTAAGAAATGTTCTGCTGACATCGCATTTAATAAAATATTTAAAACGTAGGCATTTTCTATTTCCACCGTATTTAAACTGATAGACAAAACCTGGTCAGGTAACTGAGAACATCTATCCTACTCAAGCTCGTGAGTTTTTGTAACTGCTGATAGTAGCCAGTACAACAGGAAACAAATAACAACGTTCGGCGAATGTGTGGAGGGTGACATTCTTATTCGGGCAGCGCGTCCTTTGATACAGGCACAAAAAAAATCAGACCTGATACGGATTGCCACTCGCCACGAATGCCAAACATTCGCCGAGCGAATATAACAACAGACGTACGACCATCCACACACTTACGTTCGGGTACATTGACGAATGTTCGGCGAAGTGTAGTGGCAGCATTAAATACATACGAGAAATTCTTGACACCTTCAAGCGCAGATTCACGCGGATCTATATTGCGGACCCCAGTTTACTCATCTGAAGGACACGCTTGATTTTCCTTACGCAATGTGGCAAGGCAGACATAAGATAATATTACAAGTAGGACAAGGTACACTGAGGGACGGAGGTCTTTGATTAAATAAAATAAAATAATTAAAGCAAACCTAATTTACTTACATCTATCTACACCAAAATTCCCGAATATAAATAATGATTAATGTTGCAGTCACCAGTACCTATATTGCAAGTAACTGGCAAATAAAACAAACAAATAAGTTACTATATATATATGGCGGTTACAAATACAAAGCAATAAAGTATCAGTCTTCTATTAAAGTATCAGTCTCCTATATAAGCCCTCTGTTCATAACTGTCTCTCTACACACTGGCAAATGGTGGACCCAATGTTCAAATTCTGAGTACTCCGATGATCTTTCGTGAATGTTCCAGAATATCCTAGGCAACACTACTATTCGCCTACACAATATCACCGAGTGCCCTACAGTACCACTCCCTCACCACGATCCTCTTGCCCGGACACAAAATGCCTCTTGGTAACGTGGTGCAGCTCTCTTTTATACTCTTCACCAACTGTTCAGAAATATCTCGGCGACTTTTGTCTCGGAGCTACGAGAAACATGTCACATCAGGGTTGAGACATGTCGGGGAGCTGTAAGTAGTTAGAATAATTCTATAATTCTACAAACCGTGAGATTTACTGTAATCAGAATGTTTACGAAACTCGAGAAAGGCTTGCAGCAAGCTTCTTTGACAAGGCACAAAGGGAAACATGAGCTGCATAATGTACGACGCCATCCTGTTCATCCTGCCGCCGCTGTGTCAGCTCACGCAGCTTGCACGATAGTCGCGGTTCGAAACAATATATTATAATGTGACTTTTTGCAGGCAAACCAGTATCTAAAGCAAGGCCGCAGCAGGTCTGTCCTTCCTCGCTGTCGGTGTCGTCTTCTGAAAGAGACAAAAAGACCAGCGTAGAGCAGAAGAGGGATGGCAGCTGCACAACCCGTAGTCAACCATCTTCCACGGCCAGCCAGAAACAATCTCGCCACTTGCTTGGAGAGCTTAGCCTGGATAAGGAATACCTAGAACAATTACTCCGGCACCCAGGTATAATCAACTTATTTATTCAGTGTGCAACATGTGGCAATATTTAAAAAATCAGTATAAAATATTTTATAATTTGGACTTTTTTGTCATGAAATATAACGTCATACACTTAAAAATAATACGAGATATCACAATACAGTATGTTGTAAAATAACATAATACGTCATATAGTACATGTTCATGAAATTAAACACAGTAATATAATGTTGCGTGTTGACCGGGCAGCAGGCACATTACATCATGCTGGGTGGTCAGCACTGTGAGTCAACCAGTGGTGTCATGGGTTTCCGCAGCTATGTCGCAACTCCCGAGAGACGTCACTGGGTTTCCCCGATGACGCCAGTACAAATACGTGACTATCAACAAGTACGACCGAGGTAATGTCTATTTTTAGACTTCAGATCACCGTATTTCATCAGCCATTGACGTTATTGAAGGGGCCGTATAAAAGCATCGGAACTGCGCAACACGAGTCAGTCAGTATTGAAGAGTCTTGTGCGGAGTCTAGTATTGCAGAATCTGGAAGAGAGTCGGGAAGAGTCAGCCTTGAGCAGTCTTGTGATAGTGAAGATGAAGTGAGACCGAGAGAGGTGTGAGGCAGCGAGCGCCCCTAGGGGCGGTGTTGCCACTGGGGCGGCGATGGACGTCGTTAGAAGTGACGGGCCGAGAGGCGAAGCTGACGGCGTCGAGGCTGATGTAATATCGGTGGAGCTGACGAGGTGTGACATCACGAGGATGGCAGCACTGCAGCAATGGTCGGTGTCGAGGCTGAGTAACATCAGCGCCCTGCAGAAGGGACAGACAACACTCAGGTGTTGTGTCGGCGCGACTGAGCTGACGAGATATTGCGTCTCGAGGATGGCAACATAGAGTGCTGCAGAGGCGGTGAGCTGTGGAGAGCAACACTGACGGTGTTGTGTCGAGGAGGGCAGTAACTGGCTACTTGAGGAGACTGTTTACCTGGTGATTCAAGAGAAGAAGTGCTTCGAGAGTTCGCTATTGGTCGTGATAGAGGAAGGTGCTATGGTTGTGGAGATAGACTGGTGAAGACATCTTGGTGACGTCAGTGTCTACTGTGAGGCGGCAGGCGGCTACCTTCGGAGCAATGTTGGACGAACCAAGAGGACTGCTGCGGCGGGCTGACGGGCGAAGAAGGAGGTACGCGACGGGAGTCGAACCGAAGACCTCAAGAGTGAAGACAGTGGTGCACTCGCGGTGCTGCGCAGCACACGACGATTCATCACCACGGCGGACTATTAAGGTTGTACACTGTCACTACTTGAAATACTGTTAATTGGATATATGACTGAATTTTATTGTGATTTGTACTGTTTAATTAATTGATGGTAGACATTTTTGTGCTTTAATTGTCAAAGTTAGTTAACGTATCTGTGACACAGTAGTAATTGTGTGCATAACTAATTGTGTTGTGAGAGTGCCACACACGCAGCTACCTCTTTCTCTATGCAAGACCGCACAATGCAAGTATGTGGTGCAAGAGTGGAATAACTGACGTCAGTAGTGACATGATGAATTTCAGCTATTTAATAGTAAGGTTATGTATCTCAGGGTTAATTTTGAAGTTACATTTGCACTGCTCATCTAAAGTAGGATCCGGTATGTGTATGCGGGGA
>PNEQ01118761.1:0-16896 GCA_003012365.1 Medauroidea extradentata
TTGACCAAAAAGTTTTGTTTTTGCCTCATTATCATTAATTTTTAATGTTTACAAAGTATGCCTGCTACTTGACTCGATCGTGCAAATTAAAATAATTGATTTATTTTTCTCATTACCAGACTACATAAATATCCTCCTTTTTGTTGAAACTGTTTATCCAGAGTTTTTATAATTTTAAAAATTTCCAACAGTTTATTCAACACATGTATAAATTAAAACGTTTTATTACAAAAAATATATGGTTCAATTTAGTTAATTTGTCTAGCATACCTACCCAAACAGACCAACTGTTTGGTATTTATTTACTGATGGAATAGCAAAAGATTTATGTTTCTCCACGTTTTCGCCATTTTTATTTATTCATCTCATTCTGTTAAATTTGTATTCGTACTCTTTAACGACACAGAGCAACTTCGCGATCTCGCTGTTTACTCAAGGATTTGTCCAGTAATGTTTTTCGATTATTTAGGTTACGAAAATCAAAATAATAATTGCAACATCTCCGAAAGGCAAAGCGCCGAAACAAAACATTAACTTGTAAACAAACGTGCGTTAAGTCATAGAGATATATATTGCAACTCGATGGTAGACTTCGAACTTTTGCTGCCGCTACCGTTGCTCGGCCGCCATCTTGTCGATATATCGAGATCGCGGTACCGTGTGACTATGGCCGTTCGTGAGTTGATACGCTTCAATGTTGAGGAATGAATACATTTGCGCTTATATATCTATGACTACGATCGGTAAAAGTATAATGTAAACAATCTGTTTTCGCGGTCTAATGTGTGAAGCAAACGTATTTTTCAGTCCAACCTTCATTTAAACCTTTTAAATATTAGTTAAAACGTATTAAAACGGCACGCACGGACTAATATAATTATAGAGAAACAATAATTAAATAAAATCAGAAATATCTGGAAGGAAAACGTACACATTTTGAAGATTGTGCCTCAACTGATTTGCGTCAAAACAACCGCCAACGTGTCTGAATTCGCGTGAAACATCGCTTTTAACGAAATTATGCTGAAATTCGCGGAAAACGCAAAATTACGCCAAATTCCGTCGTATTTCGCGAATTTCGCGAGTCACCATTTTTAGGGGTCCTTAGTTATTACCAATAAATGATAAAGGTACTATTCGGTCGCATGATGTTTATTGAATTCACAGATTCGACCTCAACAACACAGTTACAGATCCCTGTACAACACACGCAGTGGGCTCTGACCTCAGGCTTACATCCAACTTATACTGCAAAAATAAATAGCTAAACTCGGATCAATATTATTATTTGCATAGCCCAATGGTTCATGCTACCAAAAAAGAATGCTATGGCCCCGATGTTAAAGGATCTCTATGGCACGTTCGCCCACGGGAGCTCTCCCCGCACACGTCCGATCCCTTCCACATCCAACTAGCAAGAAAAAAAATAGAAAAGGAACATACCGGATGCTGGACTCCCAGCATCCTCCTCACTTCTCTCCGGAAGTGCCCAGAGATGGTGCACTACAGCACGATCTCCGTAGGTCAGCACTCTACCTACCGAGAGCATTCCTAAACTCATTGAAATGATTGTTCCATCTGAGAAATCACATTATCCCAGTCTCTACTTACACAACTTCATCGCGCTCGGTGATTCTTGAGACTACATATCTGTGGGCAACTAACAAGAAGGAAAAGTTACAATGGAAACAATAACAAATGATTCCACATACACGATTACACTTTCCTTAGCCCTGAATGCTCTCACCTGTCACACATTACACTCAAATTGTTAACAGAAATTACTCGTATTTATGGTTCAGCCCACCACTCGTAAATTAACAGATTCAAAACATAAGTTATTGTGGAAATTACGTCTCGCTTAACTGAAAGTGTTCTGCTGTACTCCTGCCTTGGTCTACACCAACATTGAGGTGTTAAGTCCCGGTTCTGCAACTTAGATACTACTCGCATGTCCTTTCTTAATTCTAGCACCCGGTGATCTCGACGCACTACACTCGGCTAGCCAGGTTCCCCAAGGACCGGGCGACATCCAATTTACACCCTTCCATTATAGCTAGTGCCCCACGAAGCATTTCGGGATCCCATTAGACCTATGCTGACGCCGAAAAACCACGTATTTCAAAGGTACGGAAGTTAAGATTATGGTTACGTTACGCTTATGCCAACACAAAGCCACAATTCTGCACAACAAACAAATTTGGAAAATTTAAATAGGGTGTGTAGGCCAAGTACCTTACAACCCCCCAGAAAGATTCGGTAAAGAATCCTTAACGGATCTTTCTAATAACAACAAAATGGTAAGTTCATCGGTGATGTCAGCATTTGAATCAGATGTCTGCATCCTGCCTTTAAGGACAGACTCTTAGCCAATCGCGGGATGCTTAGCGTTACCCGAGATCCCATTCACACCTCACTACTACAATACAACATCCAAATGCTGGATACGGAGCCATGTTATTATTAGGGCCATGAAGTTTTCGCGAAAAGAATTTTGCTCCAGTTTGTTTCAATGACTTAACTCCACATCTCCATTTCTGCTTCCTGGTTATTGGCAGCACATATTTGGGAAGTAACGTCTCTAACTAGACTGCATCAATCAGAACAAGATTACTACGACACCATACACCTGTGATTTTCAGATTGAACTCCAAGAAACGTAATAGTTTAATCATCCAATCACTGACTATGAAGCAGAACTGCAGATGTGCAGATAACACACTGAAACAAACTGAGGCAAACTTCTTATTGCGAAAAGTTCATGGCCCTAGTTATGTTTATTACGGTTACTCCAAAATGCTTACTTATTTTTCATGTATTCTACAGTGTATTTCAATGTCGGTGATGGAATTTAAGTTATTTGTTGTTAAGGGCTGCCATTACTGCTTTATTTGTAGGGCTGGCCCAATCTTTATCGGCAGCTGCGAATACCACCAATATTTTAGGTATTGACTAGGTTATTTTAGATACAGTATGTGTCCCATTTTGCAGATACCTTTAAAGAAAAGGCGGTTTAAAGTTTTTTTTTTTTTTTTTTTTTTTTTTTTTTTTTGTTGTGGCACACAAATATTAACATAGAGTATTACCATGAAATGGTAAATGTGTATGTAGAAGTATTAATACTAATTGTGTTTTCATATTTAAAACAATTGTTAGTTAACTGTACACAGTAAAATTTTTTCACATTTAACACCCACGTTCTAAAAAATTCATTAAAAACTTGCTTTGTCAATATTCACATGTACCGTGTGCAATAACATGCACAAAGTCAACGTATTCCAGCCATACAGGTTAGAACCGCGGTAAGTTCTGAGACTATGGTTAGAATATTCAGGAGATGGCAAACTAAACACAGTAAGTTGTTAGCAGTTCGCTGCAAAATTTTGTTTCTTTTTCTTATTACTATTTCAGTTTATATAATACACTACTAACTCGTAATGGGTATACATTACCTTAAAATATTACGTTAAACACTTTTAGCTGTCAAAATATGTTACAATAGAACCCTGTTATAACGTATATTAAGGGACCGAAGAATGTTTACTTTTTAAATGGGAAATCATTATACGAGGGTAATTTCTTATTACAAAACAGTTTTAGGGACCAATTGAAGGTATGGTAGCACCATAACCTGGAATACATTATTAGTTGAAACATTATAAGAGGGTTCCACTGTATTCTTAAATTGGCACAGTCTTTGATCTAATAATATACTTATTGGCATGATATTTTACGATGCTTTCACATCATGCCACATGAGAATAACACCATCATCTACTTTGTGCGCCGCACTAGCTCTTCTTTTTTTTTTTTTCTGAATGCGCTAGTTTGAAGGCCACTGAAGTTATTTTTTACTGCTTTTCATAAACAAATACAAGAGTTGTTGTTTTACACGTGTATGTGACCACAAATTCGGAAATGTGTTTATAAATACTGTTCAGGGATGTCATTATATGTGACAGTATTTTAATAAGTTAGTGAGAGAGAAAAGAAATAAGTGCACTGTGTTTATAAATATTAAATCGCGGTAGCAAATATGCAAGGCAGTACAATAGGATGACTATGTCTAAACATTTAATGCTAAACCATTGTCATGTAGTTGCTACAGGATCAACTGATGTAATTAATGTCCAGTGCTTGCACTAAAATTGCAACAGAGGTAAACAGTTCTTTTTAAGTTAGATAATAAAAATATGGGTAGGTCTAAAACATTTTCAATGTTGTTAAAGTATAAAGCTTGGGCTGGAATGTAGATTTTTCTATCCTGTTTTTCTACATTGAAAAACATAATAGAAACAAGGCATTAATTTACACAATTTTTCTTGTTAAGGTTGGTAATGAGCCTCCGGTTAAGTGCAGGCTAAAAAATGCACCAAAATTTAACAACAGACAATGTAAGATGCATTTGCCAGACATGAGAAATTTAAATGTACAGGTGCCAAGGCACAGGTTATTGCCAAGGCATAGGTTATTTATTACCAAGGCAATAGGTGAAATGATAGTACTACTGGATGAGATGGTTTCAGATATATAAATTCCAATTGTATCGTAATATCGGCAGAAAATATTTACGTATATCGGGGGATATCGGTATCGGCAAAAATTCAAGTAATGGGCCAGATCTATTAATCACTTCTGGTTGTTTTGAACTACATGTTATTTTTATGTGTGTTACGATTATTGGCAACATCAGTTGTTGAAATACGGAATTTCTTATTTGTTACGGACTATAAGCAGCATTACTTTCTGTTTATGTAGCGTACCAGGTGTTCTGTTCCAGACTGTCTTTAACCGGCCAACAATTAGTTCTTCATCCACCCATCCCTTTAGCTGCACTGTACATGTATACCAGTAGTATTTTAACTTGTTTAGGTGTATTTCTCCATTTGAAAAAAATACATGTATGAATATAATATTTTCCCGTTAGAGATAATGGCGAGCATGACAGTGCACTCCATCTCGTTGCTGGTGGTTTGGTTTTGTATAGAACCACTCTTTGCACCTTTTTGTTTCACGGTGCTTTCACATGGCATGCCGAAGATAACAGGTGTTTGGTCAGAATTTGCTAGGTATTTGCGACAGCAAAGTGAAAGTTTTCTTGCGCAAACAAATTTCAAAACAATTAAACTCTGTAACTATTTTCCACGTAGGTTGCTGGCAGTTTCTGGTAAATTGTTCTTCTCAGAACTGACAAGTTACTTCTTCTCGTGAAGCACATCATCCAACAACAGTTTGCTTTGAATTGATGAGGCCCAACGTTGATTTTGTGCGCTAGTTCATAAGCTTTAGATTGCAGTATGTTACAGTCCTTGTTGAATAACTTTTCCACATACCGACGATATTCTTGGCATCGAGTTGTGGAAAATGTCCATGTTGCATCCCACTGGACTTGTGAAGAGTTAACATTATGCCCTGTTAATCAGTCATTTTGTTTCTACCAATCACGCACAAAATTTTCACTACTGTAATAGTGAATTCTCGCTCGGCCTCTCTACTTATGTTTTGCTCTGCAAAAGCAATGCCTTTGCTTAAAGCTTGTAGTGTGGTTGCGGTTCTTTTCCATCCAGTATTTGGAACAATTACATAAACCGCGTACAGTACTTTGCTGTGCTTTCAATCCAGATGGAGGAATCCCAAGTGACAAGGAAGACACATATTAGCAGGAAGTAAATTTGACAATAGCATGCATGCTCTAGCGACTGTCCTTTTTTCTAGTGTGTGTGTGTGTGTGTGATGTCCAGCCAAGCATAAGCACAATGAATGCAGGATGTAAATATTACACACAGAGGGATCCTGCATGGGAGGAAAAGGAAAGACCGGTTCTTTTATTATTTGTTTTGCTCCATGATCACTTGCTCTCTCTCTTTTCACTCCACATGATTTGTCAGCTGCATAAGAATAAGAACTGGATACAGTCAATTAGAACCAGCTAAAATAGTCAAAATTGTTAACCGTTCTTTAAACTGCTGTTCTTTAGTTCATGATACTGGATGCATACTTGGCTGATCAGGGTACAAAATATAAAACAAATTTCAGTAAATGTACTTAGTAAAAATTAATAAAAATAACATATTTCTATTATTATAAATAACAGGGTTGATGGGAGAAGTACTCCTTGTGTAATGAAGATAAGCAGTGTTCATGAGTAACCAAGAACCAGTCATATGTATGATGAGTATTTTAAATGACTTTTGAAGGAAATATGCATACATTTTTAAAATAAGTAGTTTGATTGAATTATCGTAGGTACATGCATGAATGGGGTAAAAAGAAATTTGTAAAGCATGTTCTAAAGAAATTTGTAGGAAGTAAATAAAAGTACAGTATGTACAATACTAAATATTTCCTGTGACTTTGTTCACATGGTTTAAAATTTGATGCAGTTGTTTTCTGGGTTACATGTTCTGATGTCTCACTTTGCTTCCTTCCCCTCCCCTATATACAGATTTTACTGTTGCAAACCTTCGCAGACACACACACAAACAACCCATGAAAATTTCATCACATTTGGATGAGTAGTATAGGAAACCAAGCTTATGAGAAGATACCCCTGACATTTATAAAGAGCTAAGGAACTCGACAGGATGAGGTGATTTGCTCTTGAAACAATGTCAGTTGTACATCTTACTTGTTGGCATGACAGTTGTACAACCTAGTTGTTTGTGCGCAAGACCACCCTATAAAGATAACAGTTAAGAAATTAATGCCATATTTGATTGTAACCAATGGAATAACTGACTTCTTATGATTGGCCATATAAATTTTAAATTTAATGTTTTCCTTTTCTTAGTAACAGAATTATCACTTAATGTAAACACATTAAATTTGTATAAAAGCAGAACTGATATTGCTTTAAATAATTAGTGAATGTTACCACCTAAAAATATTACTTTAATTGCAATTTTACATGAAAATTTAAATTGATTCATGTAATAGCCGCAGGGTGGCACCAAGGATGGGCAGTGCTAGTAACTTGCTTTCGAAGTTAGCTTAGTGGCCAAGATGGGGGCAAAGATGGACGTGCGGTTAGTTAAAGAGCCAGGTGTGCGGCATTTTATAATAGTCGATACATTTTTTAAAAATTTGTTTTAAATTGAGAGTGAAAGATTATGGTCAGCGTTTAACATCGAGGTCTTCAGCGCTGGTGAGGGGTGACCTGAGGTGAGTATGGAGCGGCGCTGGAATGGAAGGGAGAGGGAAATGGGTGATCCCCGAGAAAATCCGTAGACCAACGGCATTTTCTGGCATGATTCCCGCATTTGAAAATCTGGGGCCCGACCCCGCCGCGAATCGAATCCGGATTGCCTTGGTGGGAGGCGAGAGGTCTGACCTCTCTCGACATTTTAAATTGAGTTTGGGGTTAAATACTTTACTGGAATACAGCATGTAACTTTCACGGTGTTCACCGTATTGTTTTATACAACTTAGATGTAAAGTTTTTCATTCGGTTCAGCTTGTTAAAAAGTGCCGCAATGGTCAGTTCTAGTTGTGTAATTTTGTCACTATACCTCGAATTTGAACAAACCTGAAATATTGCAGTGTTTCACCACCTTTTTTCTACCTTGTTGCTACGTTATACGACCCCACACCACTTTTAATACATATTATGTTTTATGAACCCCTGAGATATTGTGCTAGCTGAGGACGTTGACGTGTGCCTAGCACACCCTCCCACTAGTCCATCTGCCGCACTGTAGTCCTTTAGTATGGCCTATACTCAGTTCGTGTTGTAAATAATAAATATTGCCTTTAAAAACATGTTTCTTTTAGTTTACTCTATAATTGCAACGTTTTTCAACTGTCTTATTACTGTCCCAATGTTTTTAAAATTGTAGTTTCGTATTTTGTTTGTAATTTTTAGTCGCCATTATTTAATTATGTCAGTGTTGCATCAGCTATGCTATGTCTATTGTATCCTGCTTGAACATGATGCAACAGGGAACAATAATTCAAGATAAGACATTTTAAAATACCAGTAATGTTTTTAATAAGTTTTGCTATTTTTTCCAGTGTCCATTTTGTATTGTGTCTTGTGTAACTTTGTTCCATTAAGTGTTTTTGTATTTGAACTACTTTGCACCGCGCGAAGTCAGTCCCGAACGCCATGTTAGTGAGTCGGAATTAGACGTGCGGAGATTGACGTCCCTTCTACCCCGGGTCCTTCACCAGTTTTGCACCAGTCATTTTTGGTTTCAGTAGTTTATATTGTAATTATCGGAACCATTCTTGTTGTTTTTGACCCGGGGCTTCACATCGCCTGCCGGCCGTCGCGTCCAGGGGCTTAAGTTTGCACCTTAAATACACAGCCAGCCAAGTGCTGATTTACCCCGTCACCTACTGGAGAGGTTTGTGCTCCAGGCCCGCTTAACTGGCATTGGTCTTCTGCGAATATCAGTCTATTGTTTATGGTGAGTAAACTACGGAAATTATTCATGTTTTTCATTTATTTGTTTTGCTCACCCCATCCCTAGTGACGCTTAGTGTACATTTGAGTGTGTTGTGGTGTGGGGACTGGCCCTAACAAATCTTTGAAGAATCCATCGTTTCGAGGATGCAACAATCCACTGGTATGTAGCCTGCCCAGTGGTCGTCAACCTGCCGACCTTGGGATCATCAAAGAGGGTTTCCTCCGTGGTTTCTGCTGTGTGCCCTTTTCCCCACTATCCATCTCATCTCAGCCCTCCCTGCTAGCCGGTCCACTCTCTTAACTTTTGTCACCCATATCCCGTCAGACTCACCTTCCGAGTCAGTGTCATCGTCATCTATACGTTCCCTCCTATAACTCACGTCATAATGCCGCCATTTCAACATGGGGCGTAGGCCTCGTGACGTTAACGTGTGGCAGTGAGGCTGGATGTGCCACAGAACCTGTGTATTACACTTGTACTTGTTGAAAATTGTACTTTTGTTGAAGTCCCTGGAGAAGTGACATATGGTCGAGACATTAATCTTCCTCATGCCATCTATGTTGAATAAAGTTAAAGAAAAAGTAGCTTGTAAGCCAAAACATTCACAGAATTGTTATGACTGTTTAGTTGGTTTAGTAACCTCCTTCCTTTCTCAGAAATTGTGAAACAAGTGTCACTTTCTACATTGGAAAACTAACTTTTTCTTTCTACACTAGCAGTTGTGTGGAATATGTGGAGAGTTATTTCATATGAAGCATGTGTTGCGAGTAGTTAGCAGCTCTGATTGTGTGTATCTATACTGGTGTGTGTGTGTGCGTGCATGTGCGTGCATGCTTGTGTGCATGAGTATGAGAGTGTGGATGATGGGTGTGTTTGTGCACATACATGTGTGCATGGGTCTTAATGTGTGGCTGTCATATTCTCCGTACATTGCTAGTTCCAGGCAACATTCAAACTAGAAACAGCCGCCACTTCCATAGTAAGCCATCTTTCTTCTCTGGAGTCGGTCAGGAGTAGTAAACAGTTGTGATCCTACCAACCATGCAGCTTCAAAAATAAAACATATAGTTAATAAAAATTTTTGCTTATAGCTTATAAGGTGGCTGTCTGCCTAAATTACCAAGCGGCGTGGAGAGCTTTTGCTGTTACAAGTTTGTACGAAAATGGCTCAGTGTGAGTGATGTCGGCTTAGAAGTACCTATTATTTAAGGAATGTTTTGTGTGTATACCCAGTTCAGGTCCACCAGTTATCTCTGAAGTTAATTTTCACGCTGCTGAAAATGATAGTAATGGGTAGTTTTCCAGTCCCTTTTTAGGTATGAAGATCTTGGCGCAGATTTTCTTGAAAGGTATGGGCTTTACCAAATGTTTTTATCTTCAATATTACTTACATCATAAAATGACAGGAGGGTCACCCCCTGAATATCTCATAGAGGTGAGTTGTCGGCGAGAAGAATGTAGTGCAGTTGAGAAATTTGTGCTTAGAGGGTATGAGAAGGCTTCCACTTCAAGAGAAACATTTTTTAGGTTTACAAAAGCTTGTTTGTATTTTTGTGGTTTAGTTTTAATATTTCAGATTTGTATTCTGTTCATTATTTTTATGTATTCTGTTGTTGATATCTTTGAATGTTTCTTGCAATGGGACAGAATGACAAATTGTATTATTGTGGACATCACCATTGCAATATTACGTCATCCAAGAAATCTTAGAAAGATACTAAGGAAAACAAGCTGAGTTGGCTTTGGTCAATACATCCATAAACCAAAACAACAAGACATGAAAGATCCCATAAGGAATTAATAATAATAAAATATTTTTTTTGTGTCTTTCTAAGATTTCTGGGATGACATAATATTGCAATGGCCTATGTCCACAATAATACAGTTTGATTTTCTAATGTTCTTACTAGGATTAAAGCTTTTTAAAAATACATTCACACTTTTTTTTAACAGATTACTTTAACCTAAACCATATGTTTACATACTTCTCACCCCACAATATGAATATACAGTATTAGTTTCAGTAAAACAAAATGTGAAACACAATAATCCTATTATTATTACACAAATTGACCAGCAAATGTATGTATAATAAATAACTGTTAGCTAATAATTTAAATATTTCCAAGAATGTCATGTAAAAAAATTAACTCTATTGATATATTTAAAAACATTAAATTTGACCTGTTTTCAATAAACATTTTTGAAATAGGGATGGTAATTTTGAGTTGGCAATATCTAATAGTATATCAAATGTACTTTTATTTTTCTTAGTTTACATTTTGTAGCTGCATTTGGCACGAAGAGGCCACTTGGCTTACTAATTACATAATAATAATAATAATAATAATAATAATAATACAATACCGTGCACAAGTACTTAACAGAGTAGTACTCATTGATAGAACACACACAAGAAAGGACGAACACATTTTCCGCGGAAGCACGAAGGCTTACGATGTTTCGCTGGCCAGGCCGGCTTCTTCAGGCGGCGAGTGGAGGCGAGCTGCAGTTAGTGTTGGCACATTGGTAATATTTAAAGCTCAATATTAACATAAGCATTATGTAGTATTGGTTCCCCTGGTTCCAGGTGCAGGAGTACTTAGTACACAAGAGATGGGAGACATTAAAGAGCAACCTGCAGACTGTAGTGGACCACAGCAGCGAGGTTTACAAACAGCTGTGTGCTGCAGTGTCTGTTAGTGATGTTGGCTGCAGCGGATTCATCCACCTAGCTTCACTCTTGCTGTGTTCTGGGATGCCTGTCAACACTGGTGATGGTGTTAATACAGGCACCATGCTGCATGGTGCTGCAAACATTGGCTACATGCAGCTGGCAAAGCATCTACTGGACCGTGGGGCCTTTGTTAATGCAAGAGATGACAACGGCTATACACCCCTCATGGTTGCAGTAATGTGGGACCGTCTGGAGATGGTACAGTTGTTAGTGCAAGCTGGAGCAGATACTGCAACCACGGGCAACAGTAAGGACACTGCCCTCGACATGGCGAGGCGTTTAAGAAAAACTGCAGTGGCTGAATACCTGCAGCAGTTACCACATTAGTTAGCCAGTGACTTCGGCTCATTCCACTGACCTTCATCCAGGCAGCTAATTTTACCCTCTTTTTAAATTTGTATATATTTTCTCATATGTATGGTCAGAGACAGTAAAACACATTCAAATAGTTTGGAATGTGGTTTTTAAGCTACCTCTCTCTCTGAAGTTGTACAAATGAAAAATTTCAGGTATTTTTTATCTTTCTTCTTCTTTGTCATAGTTTTCCCCTGTCGGCTGTTAATTACAGTTTGTTTCTACGTTACTAACATAGTTTTTATTCATTTCCTTCTTGAGCGAGCTCAAATAGTTTCATTACACCCAAAATATAAAATTTAATTTCTGAAACTGTGTTTACCATCTGTCAGTAAATCTCCATCTACTCTTTCTTACTAAATAAGTTTGGTAGCCCCAATAATGTAACCCAAGTTACAGAGCACTTGACTAGATATGAAAAATCATAGTATAAGTAGCTTTGTGGTTTGTATGTTCTCAGAAATTATGCACTGAAATCTGTCCTAGAACATATTTTTTTTTACAAAGAATGTACATAATGTAGATTATGTTTTTGTGGTTCAGATTTTAAATTTTTGGTCAATGAGTGTTGGAAAAATTGACCTAGAAATACTCTTTCATGTTGATTTTCTGTATGATTTCTGTTTAGAAAAAAAAACTACAGAGAGAAACATTTTGCACGGCTGCCACTTGTCTTATTTGGCTGTCAAAGGTATTGTTTTGTGCTGTATTTTATTATTTTATGATCGCCTGGTTTATTTTTGTTAATAATATTTGATGGTGCAGGCAGCATGGTCGTTACAGTGTACTGTAATTGAAGAGAATAGTGTACTTAGAAAAATTATCCTTTTCCAATTATTATAAACTTTGAAGTGGTTAAAACTGTTGACAAAATTTGCAACTTGAGCTGTTATTGCTCCTTTCATAAAAATATTGCAAAAAAAGTGTTTTAAATATTGCCTACTCTTACATTGATGTTTGTAATGTAAATGTTTTAGGCATAAATTTTTTGATACAAACACATTACTGTATTTGTATTTATGTCCACTGTGATATTTCTGAATGTTTCAGAAAATTTAAAGAATAAATACAGTTTCAAAATAATTTAATGGCAACTATGTTAACCAATTAAATACACTTCTTGATAGTTACACATATGTAAAAAATGAACACATTGTCGCACAGATGCGCAGTTGCGCAATGTTTCACTGGCTATGCCAGATTCATCAGGCGTCGAGTTTAGGCACAATTCCTGCGTTAAGCACATTGTAGATTGCGAGAGTGTTGAGGTAGTTGATGTGTGATCGTATTGTATTGAAGTAAAATGTAATGTAAAGCCCTAAGTTTTGTAAATGCAGTCCCTGATTTTCATAGCAATCCCTGTGATGAACACTGCAGATACACTGAACCCCCGATTTTAAAACCCTAGATTGCCTTAAAAATATATTATCTAATTCATGGCACTAAAATTTGAGTTGCAGAGTTGAAGTTGTTACTTGGCAAGTCACAATATTGAAAATAAAACAAAAATGGTGAAAATCCGTTGAAAAATGTTGCAGTGACAGTTTGAAAACTGCGCGGTGCTGCCGCTGCCCGTGCTCAGCCGGTCGGTCTACTCCCTTCGCCAATACAACATATTAGGATCTAAATGGAGGCAGTACTACAGTGCATTGTTCTTGCACATATGCATACGCTCATTTAATTGTAGTATGGCCTTTTTCTAGGCTATTTCTCCACTTCTCCAAGTCTATCTCATGCCAACACTGTTTACATTCTTACACGAACCCCATCAATAATATCGTGAAATTACTTTTTCATTTTGGTTTAACAATGTATGTACTTAAAAAATTAACTTGATACATAATTTGCTTGAACAGTGCATTACTGCATTTTATATCACAGGAGAGCACGTTGATCACTCTACCTACCAGACATACATATAGGTCGTTCGTGATAAAGTGAACACTAAAAATTTAACTTTCGAAAAATATCACTAGCCATTACAGCGTATAATTCAACGTAAATTATAGTTCCCTTTCTGCTTGTATGGTTGACAGTGAAATTATGCAATATAGTTCCGTCTATTTTCATATTTAAATTCAACAATACTGAAGCAAAATCAACCAAAATTGACATACCGTATTTACGTGTGTATAACACCCCCATTTTTTACTAAAAACCAACGTCAATAAATGAGGAGGCTGTTATACACGAGACAATCTGAATAAAAAATGTTTGTATCTAAAAGTTGTTATAGCCTACTACAATAACTCGGAGAATGAACATTTATGAATAACACGTTTAACGATCCCTTTAAAATAAATATTTGTTAAATAACAAAATTCAGTATATAACCCAAAAATAACCGGTACTCACGTAAACAAATATGGCAGCCTTTTCAGTCGTTGTTTATTTAAGCAATAGGCCTATTCATTTATTCAGATCCTCCGTTGGAATTGGATAGTGAGCACTCACAGAACCAAAGTGAACAGAAAAATTGGAAAACAATGAGTTATAGTGCCTACATAATTACATTTGTGTTGATAAAATGACAACTCCCTCTCGCCACGCATTTGCATTGTGTACTGACGGTAAACTTTCTTGAAACAATTCTTTCACAGGTCTCTTCTGCATATCACACGTCTTGTAATTCAAATGCTGCTCTGTAACTATTCCGTATTTTCATCGCTTTTTTTTACTACGGCCACATGTTTCACAGCTTTCTGCCATACAAACAACATGTCGACGTCATCAGAGTTCCGACCAAAGAATATCTTCGCGGCAGATATTCAACTCTGCAATACGCTCGTATGCAACGGCCGCAACTGTTGAAGAGTGTGTAGCGAAGACACACCACTTGTACTCTAAGACACTTTTTTTTTTTTTCGAAAATGTTTTTGGTAAAATATTATGTACTTTAAAATGTTAATTTGGATGACTTTATTATTTTCTTCGATGTTCAATGGTCGACGTTATTGGCTAGAAAGGAGTTCTTTTTTGCTGGGCCTGTTATACATTAATATTTAATATTTTTAATTTATGAAAGTCAAAATTGGGGAGGGTGTTCTACGTGGACGGGTTTTACATTCGTGTAAATACGGTAATTAAATTTTATATAATTAATATACTATTTTTTATCAAACTGTATGTATTCACACTGACTGCACATTTACAAGCACATTTACAAGCACATTTACAAGCACATTTACACTGTGTATCAATTATCGAGGGATTGTTTTGATGTCATTTTTAATTAATATTGGAGTTACAGTAGAACCCCGATTTAACGAAATTCCACGGGACCCGAAAATGGTTACTCTAAAAATCAATGTTTCATTAAATCCGACTTCATATTCTTCATTTCCCCCCTCCCCCCTTCCCAAAAAAAAGTTAAATCCTTGGGCATGTTTCGTCAGAATTTAAGGTTATTTTTAAAATGTCCATTGGCGCAAAACAATAACAAAACACATCTACCATCAACAGGTTAGGCACAGCCGTGAAAAGAAAAAAAATCGACAAAAAAACTCTAAAAACT
Source organism: Medauroidea extradentata (assembly GCA_003012365.1). Taxonomy (NCBI): domain Eukaryota; kingdom Metazoa; phylum Arthropoda; class Insecta; order Phasmatodea; family Phasmatidae; genus Medauroidea; species Medauroidea extradentata. The sequence continues at coordinate 15,014 of PNEQ01118761.1, forward strand.
TCCAGTGGAATGCTTGGTGAGCGTGCACATGGTGAGTTTGACTGCCCTTGCACGAGCCATCAGCACGTGAGAAGTGATGACTAACAGTGCCGAGCCGTAAATATTTTTGTCTCTCTCTCGCCCACTCCATTAACAAAATTCAGGATATTCCCATGAAAAATAATAAAAAAATTATTTTTTTTCAATGAAAACTGAATTATAAGTTTGCGAGACAACAGTAAAATAATAATTAAATACGTGCTGCAGCGGCCATTGTAGCTTGTAGACAGCCGCACTCGTGAAACAAGTTCCGTGTGTCTGTTTGCTAATAATACTTTGCTTTTGAACATTTTTTTGACATCGTAGAAACAAATAATGTTCGTTTACGGTAGCAAATTTGTCGTAAAAAGTCTGCATAAATAATATTACATAACTTTTTTTTTGTAAATTCGCTGTTCGCTGGTTTATCACGGGACGCGAGAGTAAATAATCACGCTGGACACAACTGCATTCTATCTGCAATAGAATAGAGCACGCTGTACTGCTGCACATTCTTACGGAGGTGCGAAGCACTATCTGTGAATTAGTTCTTGCGCTGTCCACTGCCGTGCTGTGTAGACTGGCTACTGATATGCTCGTTCAGTTGCCAGCCGCTAGGATAAGGATCTAGGTGTGCGCTTGTTGTGCAACACAGCGTCACTCGCTCGGCCGCACCCACGCGTGGTTATCTCAAAAACACTACCGCAGCAAAAGTTTTCAACAAATTTTTTTTTTTGTTTCTTGACGGAGAAATAAGTATATACTGCGGCCAGTGCTAGTATTTTTACAGACTTACATTACAATTAACATTCCATTTTATCAACGTCCCTTATTTTTAATACATTTTTGTTACTTTTGAAGGTTCCTAAAATCCTTTCGTTAAATCGTTGTTTTCATTATTCCCGAGTTCGTTAAATCGGAGCTCTCCTATATATAAAACAGTACAACACTTTTTCCTTTTTAGTCAGGCGAATAATTTACTTGGGCGTTGTGCTGGCTAGTAATGCATACGTGCACCAGTGCATTAAAATTTGTTTTGGTGACAACGAGAGATTATGTCAGTTAATTTCATGTATATATTTTTTCTGAAGACCTCTGTCTTTTCTGTGGTCAGTGTTCAACTACTCAACACATATATAAAAAAAATTACATAAAAATTTATGCCAGGTATTAAAAAAAATTCACAATTTCATTTTACTTAAACTTATTAAATTACAGTTGCCAAGGGAGCTGAAAAACATGAAATTACTGTTACTAAGGGAGCTGCTAACAGGTAACTTAAACATAACAGGTTTTTTTTTTAAATCCAGGATAGTCAAGATGGCTTCTTCTTAAAGCTTCTGTAGTCAGATTCACATTTTGAAAGATTCTGTTCTGTAATAAAAATGCCTTAAGTAAGCCTACATTTGTACAACATACATATTCTTGGTGTTTATATAACTGCACTACAGGTTATTTTTTGTATGAACTTTACACAATTTCAAAACCTTTGATTTTTCATTCAAAAATTTATTACATCTTAAAATATCTGCAGCTTCTCCATTTGATGATGGACCAAGAAGGAAGCATCCCTGTAATTAGCTCGTGTTACCCCTTAAAATCGGCGGTAACAAACCAGCAAATCACATAAACCTACCCGCTCCAACCACAATCTTAAGATACCGTAAGCACGACCACGCATCGCCTTATTTTGACAGCTCAAGGCCGTTCAAGCTGTCAATATATATATATATATATATATATATATATATATATATATATATATGTATGTATGTATATGTATGTATACAGGTATGTATGTATATGTATGTATACAGGTATATATGTATGTATATGTATGTATACAGGTATATATGTATGTATAT
>PNEQ01118762.1:0-16911 GCA_003012365.1 Medauroidea extradentata
CCTACTGCCAATCAGCGTGAGGCAGCTGCTCTGCTAGTCGGCAGCCAGGCCAATAGGAAACCTGTAGTAACATGCAGGAGCCAAACAGACACGGGGCTGGAGTCTACAGCCTCGGGCAGCCAATAAGCGGCCAAGTTCGCCTATATCAAACGAGCCGCCACGTCATTTCACGTCTGTATTACTATTTAGTCTGTGACGTCAGGGACTGTGCCGTGGTCGACGGACGCCGAGTGTCTAAGTTAGCATTTTTTATGAGCATGGTTGAAGCACTTGGCTTCAAGGATTGCTGTGTTGAGCAATTAACATGCCTTAACGTAACTATCTGCAAAGTCTACAAGCATCAGGAATTCCGGCAAACACAGTGGACGTCAATTTGTATAGTAACGTAACTTGTGCGACACCATTCGTGAAGAGAATGGGACAACTACACATCGCGACAACTCTCGTATGAAAATACATGGTCTGGGCGATCTACAGTTAACAATTGGTATGCGTTTGTAGCTGTCTATAAGCCAAGTAATCGGGCTGAACTATCCGGGTTTCAAGAACGTAACATTTGTGGATCACTTGCATATTACGGCAGACTGAAGGAAGTAGAACTTCTACGTTTAACTATTTGTGGGCATAGACTGACTTTTAAATTGTATTTTTACCTCTTTAATAATCGCACCGGTGCTTAATCAGTAATGTAATGTAAATTCTTAATGGCATATTATAATAAAACATTTAAATTTAATCATTTCCTTCTACTTCATATAGCTCAGAACCAGTATTCTAGCAAATGGCCCTTCCGGTGATGTGCCCTTTATTATTAAAGTTTGTGTTGACCTCTGTTACAAACCAAGGGTGAGGCAAGTGTGGTACACATCCCACGTGAGAAGGCATGTGGCCACACCCTTAAGCATCGTTTGCGAGTGTAGCAAGGCAATGAACTACGAGTTCATGTGAGGAACACTATGTTTCATTGGAAACGTGTTATATTTGTACGACATAATGTTCGTTTTATAAACTTTACTAGTGACTACATTTTCCACTTGTTAGACTTTTTTTACCTTTAATAATCTTTCAATAACAGCATGTCGTAGTAAACATTTGCATGTTACAGAAACATAGGAATAGCAAAAACAGAATTTGGAACTAAACGATTTACACTAAAATGAAATATTATGGGCCATACGCTAATATATTTAGAAACACATAATGAAATTCCTTTGTACTGTTTAAAAAATCTGAAAGAAAAAGATTAAATTGTACGTAGTTTATGGCAATTTCTTAAAAAAAAAAAAAAAAAAAAATTACTTTGTTGTGTGATTTTTTAACATTTAAGAGTATTGCTCATAACATCTTATTTCAGTGTAAATTGTTTCTTTCGAGTAATAACTTGATTGTCTATGTTCACGTAACTTACAAATTCTGACTTTGCCATGCCACTATGGGAAAATTATGGGAGTTAAAAAATGTTTACAAGTGGAAAATGTAGTCACAAGTAACGAACACTATGTCGTACAAAAATAACATTATTAATTTAGGCACGTGAACATCCTTAAAGGCAAATGCAGTTAGTACTCAAAAGTTGACTCTGTGCGTTACTGTGAATTTATCAGGGTATGTAATGACATCGAAGTGCATACAATCTTGCAAGGGGACTTCAATAATGAGGTTAGCGGTGTGTAGCATTGCGATTATATCGTCAGAAACTAGTCTGCAAAGCGATTCCACCTCAAGGTACTTTCGTCTTATAATTTTGCAATAGATTCGTATTACACGTCCGGTGAATTACCGAGTAGTCAAATAACGGAGAAAAATTTTCGTAAGGCAAATGTAAATTAAAGGTGTCGATGTTTGTGACTTGACTTTTGGAATGTATCTCCTGAAAATAATTGGATTAAACGGTTGACAAGGAACTGCAAATTACGTGATATTTTCTAGCAGTTGTGAGTTAGTGTACGCTCGTTTGATGTGAGTCGCTGGCCTACACATGTTAAAAAACTCTCGAGGTCAATGACATACTCTGCAGCAATAGAGGTCCGCGGTGGCCGAGGGGTCAGACCTCTCGCCTCCCACCAAGGCGATCCGGGTTCGATTCCCGGCGCGGTGGTCCCCAGATTTTGGCGAGTGGGAATCGTGCCGGACGATGCCACTGGTCGGCGGGTTTTCTCGGGAATCTCTCGTTTCCCCCGCCCATTCATTCCGGAGCCGCTCCATATCCACCTCATGTCATCCTCACTAGCGCTAACGACGATGTTATGTGCTGACCAAAATCTCTTATCTCCCTCTCTCTCTCTCTCAGCGATAAGACTGATGTTCTTCCAGTTAAGGGTGTTCTAGTTGGAAAAAAAATCGTAATTTTATATTTGTATGAAATAGTATTAGTTTTTTGGACGTTCTTGGGAGTACAGTTTCCTCTTACAAAAAAAGTTAGCTCAACCAGTTTTCCCACGATGACACTTCGAAGTCAAAATTTGCACATACTGAGTTCTAATAAACCGAAAAAAACGAATGCAAAAAAATTCACACTGAAACTACATGTCTAAATATACTGTTTGACGTGCTGTAAAATCCATTAGAAAATATTTTTGAACTAAAAAAATATCTAAAATTTTGATTTTTTTGCTTCTTTTGTCGATTTTTTTAAAAACACAAAAATATGTTGTTGTGGATTTCAAATGTGTCAAGCAATGACACGTGACCCGCACTTTTACTGTGAATTTTTAAATTTATTTATGTTAATTTGTTTGTGCGACTTTAAGAACTAAATACGTGCATGTTTTGACTTTGAAGTGCCATTATGGGAAACCTGGTTGAGCTAACTTTTTTTCGTAAGAGGAAAATGTACTCCCAAGTGGTATCTACAAATCTAACACTATTTCATACAAATAAAAAATTATGGTTTTTCCCCCACTTGAACACCCTCAAGTAACCGACATCGTAAATGCCCGAAAGACAATGAAACTACAGATTACGATCATGAGTGAATAGGACAGTGAAGTCAGCATCTATAGTAATGTTCATTTTGTATATTATGGTCTCTAAAACTTATCCCGATGAAATTAAAATGTCATATTCTGCTAAAGCAAAATGGTACATAAGTATTGCATGTCTGGTTTTATATTTTCACAAACCACCTACTATTACAAAAATACTAATTTATAGATAAAATGAAAAAAATAATAAAGCTTCCGATCATATAATACAAACTAAAACAAGAATATTTAATTAGTCTATACATTGACCTGCTGTTACACGTAAAATATCACTTCGTTATTTACAATTTTTAGACTCTTGAATTAAACTCGGTTCCATGTGTGGCTGAAATGCACGTGTAAATTGTTTACATTTTACGTAAATGCTAAAAATCTAATCAATTTGAAAATAAATGAAAATTATTTCAAACCACGTACCACTTAATACATGTACCCATGGTTATGTTTCAAGACGAATGGGAAAATGTAACTTTACGTAAGCTGATTGCGTCATAACAATTCTTAGTTCTGCTTGCTTCCGGTTTGATAGAAATGTCAATACGGTCGTTAAGGTTAGCACCTGTTATGTATGCAGCTCTATTAGAGTAAGGTTCATAAATTGCCTTGGCAGGAGGCAATTACTTGACTTTTATCAAGAAGCAGTGAAAGGACTGCTCTACGCCAATTTCCATTCTTTGGGGAAGTAATATATTTCTGCCTATCAAAAATGATGGAGCAGCAACCGTCGAGGTAAATAAAATACTTCTATTTCCTTGAATGTACAGGTAGAGCGTAAAAATATTTCAACAGTAAAAAATGAAATATTCACAGAACGATTTTCGTACATTTTCACGTGGCTTATGAAATGAAATATATTAACAACAGATACAAAAAAAATGTGATGCATTTTGCCAATTATCTTAATTTGATAATTACCGATACCAGCTGAAAAATAGGCCTAGTCATAGAATTACCTAAATTTAAATGTTAAGTATGAAAACCGGAAAATAATAAAACAGTATGAAAATAATACTACACACAGAAGGCGAAATTTGTTTAGTCAGTTTCAAGAATATGCTTTAAAATTCGTTGAATGACAGAGTGAATAAATGCAAAGAAACCGTATTCTTTATCTGCATATATATGCTGGCTGCGACTGTATTGTTTACAAGTTAAGACTTAAATTATAAAATGTTAAAAATTCCCGACTCATAGGATATTAAATTTCATACCGACCAGAACAGTTGAATTACTCACATTCACTATTTTAAAAAAATTAGAAAAGAGCTGATAATCTTTAAACGGCTGAACATATCTCCTTGAATCATAGCTAAGAACATTCTCAAACAAGGCATCTTTCAAACAAAAAAAAAACTGCATCAAAATCTGTTTATTCGTTTAAGAGCTATGATGCCACAGACAGATACGCAGATATATACGTCAAACTTATTAACACCCCTCTTGTGTCAGTGGTTAGAAATTAAATTAAACAAATTAAACAGACGTGTGGTGTTGCAGATAAACTTTTTCTGATTGGCGCAGTCATGTACGACTCCGCACAAATGCACACAGCAAATAATCAATATGTTATATTGCAGACGTGCACATACGTAGAAGCCGGAAAAATTCCCGGGTTCACTGCCCTGTAGGCTAGCATGCAAGAATATCTGTGAACTGAAGCAGATACCAGATGCTCATTAGCTGCTTGCTGTTAAAGTGATATAAGTAGGGCCCGGTAGTTTTCGCGAAAAGATTTTTGCCCCACTTTGTTTCAGTGTCGTACGTGTACACCTGCAGCTCAACTTCATGGCTATTGACAGAGTGTTTTTGTGAATAGTCGTTATTAATTTGACTGTTCCAATCAGTATACGGATAACTACCACACATCACGTCTGTGATTTGCGGGTTTAACCTCCAGACGCTGGGTGTTACGGCATCCAATCACTGACCACAAAGCAGAGATGCAGGTGCGCACGTAAGGCACTGAAACAAAGTGCTGCAAAAATCTTTTCGCGAAAACTACCGGGCCCTAAATATAAGTGTGTATTAGTTACATTTACATTATTGGCTCAGAGACTTCCAGGTAGTGTCAAATAAGTCAAAGACCAATTACGAAAATGATACAAACATACAGTTGTTGGAATTCTCGTTGATATCCAAATGAAAACACGAATTTATCAGGTCTCTGCATATAAGGCAATGAAACAAAATGGGGCAAAAATATTTACGCAAAAACTTCCGGTCCCTAGTTATTGATCGTTAGTATAGGAGTGCAAATTTCCCGCTATTGTTTGGTGCCACGCTAGACTCCACAAGCCTATACTCACACAAACACATTTCGTAACGTTAATGGCTCCGAGCCTTTGATTCTTTGTTTGCGCGCAATACAGGATAGCGAGTGATGATGGTTTACCGCGAGAAAATTTGACAGTTTGCTGGTTTTCAAGCGCGTTCAGCTTACCAGAAGATTACTGGCTTTCGCTTGTACGTGGAACTGTTGCCCTATTTGACTGAGCCAATAATAATACCGATATTGTAATATGTGATGCCTGTTATTGGTCTGCAGACAGCTACGTTGTGTCAGACATACATCACCAAATCATGTATGCTGCAATTAACTACAGCGTTTTCAAGGGCATGTTTCACAAAACATTTACACGGTGTACCATCATCTCTAAGGATAGAGAGAGGACATTTTACAGTTGACCTCATGTAACTGGTTGAAAAAATCTTAATGTAGCGCACACGAACTAGTTCGGAATGAAAAGTGTGCGTGCTACGCACTTGCAACAAGAGGGCCAATTTTGTTACGTATGTCAGGCTGTTCAACCAATAGTCTTATTACCAATATCCAGACAGTATAACAGTTGTATGCAATTCGAGAGTTGCTGCCCTTGTTTTTTTTTACCGAAGCGGAAGTTACTAACGAGCATATGTTATTGGATTTAAGATCTCGGTATCATTAAACCTTGTGTTGAGTATTGTCATTTTATGTCATATATACGTTATGATATTTTGTGAAAATACAGTTTTATAATTCATTTTTTAAGGTTTTTTTTCTCCCTTAGTGCTCAGTATAGGTACCAAGTGTCCTCTGAGTATTCTTGTTATTTTTATGAAGTAACAGCTGCCGATGTTTGTTGGTCGAATTAAGATATACCTGTATATATCACCAAGATATCAACCACATCTGGCCAGTCTCAGATATTATATAAATACATACACTTATATTTTTCTTTTGTATATGCCAATGCAACACCTGGAAATCTTGAGTGAGTGAGATATTTTTGGTCAGCGCTTAAAATCGAGGTCTTCAACGCTGGCTGGAAATCGAGAAACAATTGAGATAATCTACAAGAGCATTTATGAAAATAAATAAAACATGTGTTGTAACATTACACACAAAATATTTCAATAAAATATCATGACATACACATGGCATTCCGTAGGTAGAAAGAGATTTACATATCAGGCTCAACAGAATTTCTAAAAAAAAAAAAAATAATAAAAAAAATAGCAAGAACAGGAGAAGACATAGATGATAAATATCTCTGAAATGCCTATATCGTGCTTTGAACCTTTGCTCTTTATACTTTTTTCCGGTCAGGTTGGTGAGAGTGGATGAGTAAAAGGAGGTGGGAGGGGGTGACGATGTAACGTTGGCTTAGTGGGGTTACGCATCTGGTGCGTTATTATGTAACCTCTGGAATCTACGTTAGCTGGTGCTTGGGTTAGTGGGAGGGAAGAAGGGGAACCCTTCCCTTATCCCATCAACTGTGCTTACTTCCCCTTCCACCACACCTCAATACTTCCCACCTACTTCGTGGTAATCCTGATGAAGCAAAGCCGGAATTCTTTCCGCATGGATCCTTCGTACCAATGCATTCAACTTATGTTTCTTTTTAATAACTATTTTGTACGTTTTCGGTATACTTCACATGAACTTCCTTAAAATAATAAAAAACATTGAAATGCAGTTTTTTTTAGTGTAAAGGAAAATTCGCAAATTCAATGACCTGCATGTTATGATCCGGTATCCGATGCAAACTCAAGCCCCGTTTATTCGTTCATTGTCTTATGTTATAGTAAGTAGCAGTTAGTGGACAAATGGTCCCTGAATTCGCGAATTTTTCCTTTTCCTAGCTTTCATCCATGACTAAGGTTGATTCTATTACAGGTTAAAAATATCAATGTTAAAAGTTTGGCACAGGGAAAATATCTGCCGCTTGAGCGCTGGTATCGGTAATGAGTGTAATCTGACCAATCACAGAGCTTTCCTGAAATTTAAGTTAGCTGTAGTTCATACATTCAACCGCGAAATTGGTTTCTTTTCACTTTAACATTAAGTTAAATGGCTTCTGTAATTTTCAAGCCCATTAAAATTTAATTTTACTTCAGTTTCGTTTTCTTCTGGTTCCTTAACGATAGCAGCGAGAATCCCGGCAGAAAATTTCCCTGTTCCAAACACTCCCAAATAAAACACATTTTTAATTCAAACCTGAAGGAGAATGGCTGACTTGAAAAGAGGCGGAGCTTCAGTCAGGTGTGAGATACAATTCCTATCTCCATGGATACCGCAGCCGAACATAACCTTCATTTAACTGTTTGGCTTCACATGTCCCGATGAGATGTACGCCAAGAAAATTAATTATTTGTTTGGAATTTGCCGTTTTTTTTTTCAGGTAAACATTAATCTTATGTATTTGCATATCTTAACCATGAAATTGAAACTAATATTTTTTACCCTTGCGTGCAAATCTATGAATGCGCAACATTTTTGGTTTCTGCAATTACCAACTAACAAATCAGCATGTTTGTAAACAAGCTTTGTTTTCCACAGCACTTTTCCCCTGCGGTGACGTCAGGGGGCGTGTACTTCAAGTCGTCCATTAACATTATCCATGGCTTAGAAAGGCATCAAACACAAAACCTCATGAAGCGAAGAAGACCTTTTAGTTTCCATCACTGTTTTATTTTCTGTGATGCCAACGCATGCACTCTGAGGACGACAAGATTTCTCAGGTTTAGGGTACGTACGTGGAAGTATTAGTTTGCGAAAGAACTTTGCAGGTGACAAAAGGATTAACTGAGTATTTTGAGACTGAGAACGAATTATTTAAATGCAGGTATACTTTCATAAACAACTTATACCCAATATTAATAACTCAGTATCGTTGTAAAAACTTTACAACTCCGCTACTATTCAGATTGGCGATCATTACTTTCAATTTCTACTCGATAATGGCAAATGAATTATTTCCGTTTACTCTCATATAATACCTGGTATCTGCTGTACAACGCACCACGCAGTTTCCTGTTATTGCTTCTATAACCTAAAATATTTTTTTACGACTTTCGGTGTATTTTAACCCTAAAAACTGGAGGCATTCTGCATGTGTAAATTTTCCTTTCATACTCAGTGTAATATAATATTTTTGACTTGTAGCTTTTCGTTCTGCATATCCACATGTAGGCTACATTTTTGTCTTATTTATCATTAGAGGTACGTCAATTTCGCAAATACATTCCAGGTCATGTTGAACGCCAAAAATATATACTTCATAATCACGTGTGTGATTAGCTGGCGGCTGTCACGAAACGAATTTGACTACTGCAAGCCAGTAGTTAATAAGGAAATGATTTATAAAGCTAGCACTTGTAATGTTGTAAGCCAATGAATAACCGACTGTATCCAGAGCGTGTACAGGACTGAGCAATCTAGGCTACTGCCAGATGAATCCGCGAAATTGACGTACCTCTATTTATCATAGTAGCATATTTTATAAAGAATCACAACCCTGCAGGTTGTCTGCTAATCAACTGCCGTCACCAAGTCTAAAATTGGCCAACACAGCACTGTAAAATAACCTGTGTTTTCTTTTAAAAAAATCCGTGAAAACATGATTTCAAGAAAATCAACGGTGTTGATAGTTTTGTGAAGGTAACACGATATGTTTAATTATTTAGTAACTATACCTTCCCTCGAACAGCACAAGACCCTGGTAGAAGTACACGGGGGGGGGGGGAAGAAGTTGGCCAGGGTCTGTTTAAGGAACGGTCCGAAATCCCTGGAAACCAAATTCAGGACGGCCGGAGCAGGAGCTCGAATCCAGATCCTCCCGAATGAAAGACGATTGTTTTGCCACTGCTGTGCCACGCTCGGTAATATGTTTGGCATTATATAATTATAGAATCCTTTCTGTACAATTAAAACAATTTCTATACTCTTTTACAAACAAGTTATGCATGTTTACAAATCACTTGGAATTCATAACCAAATTTTTTATATAAAAATCGTACAACAATAGTTAGGGTGGCCACTACAGTATATGTTTGACAACCATTTCCCAAGTCTGTGTATGAAATGATTTGAAAATAAACATATTATTCATAAACATTTATAGTATTCGTTCCCGTGGGCATTTAGGATATTTTAATGTTTGCGACATTCGTCTTGTAGCACTAGACTTATAAATGAATGCTGTGACATACGTTTACACGACTTTTCTTTCAGAGATATCAACATATTTCACAGTGCATCATTACTGGTCCTACATCTACGGTGGTGTCACGAGTCACGTGAACTGATCATATTTCAGAAACGTGTCTGCAGCGTACTGCACGCCACCCGTCCATTTCAACAGACCGTTCTGTTTCTGTTGGCTATTCGTAAATCTAGTTCCCGTTAAAAAAAAAACAACGTATTTATTAGCTATAGTAAAAGTTACGTTTTTGTACGCAAACAGAATCGAAGAATTTTTCACTACTCCTTCGTGATCATCTCTGTGAAAAATACAGAAATGGTTCCATCAAAATATGTTTTTGCTGGCTATGTCAGTAAAAACAGTTAATTTATTGCACAGTATACGTTAAGAGATAAAGCTTATAATATCATTAAACGAATAAGTAGGCTGTAGTTCCTATTTGTATGTTTTACGAGTCCACTTCAAATATTACGTATTAAAATATTTAAATAGCCAAGACTTATTTTATGGTATATATTTACTGTGTCTTTTTGTCATTGAGATATAAGATCGGAGGCAATGGAATGAATAAACGTATATACTTGGTAAATTCATGTACGTATGGTAGACAAAAATCCCACTGAAAATATAAAATGAAATCAACACGTTTTTGAAAGTCAATATGTAAAAAGTACAAAACAGCAATCCGAGATAGTAATACTTGCCAACTTCATGAGCAATCGTTCACCTATAATGATGCATTTGTTTGACGTGATATTTTGTGCCGCTATTAAATGTAAAAGATTTCAGCTACAAGAAAAAATTTTACTCAGAAAGTTGGTAAAAACTGTTGTCTAGGGTTGCTTTAATTTTATTTCGATTTGCAAACTGACTTCGAGAAACCTATAATTTTAAACTGATGCTTTTAGGATGGAATTATGTACCATGCCATCTTTAAAAGTGCGTGGTAGATACATAAACGGCGAAAACATAAATTGAATTCTATACTTTTTTCGAAGCCAATATGGATAAATTACTCAATGATAATCCTAGATAATGGTATTTGCCAACTTTATGAGTAAATATTAAACCAGAATTACTAACTCGTTACGCGTGATCTCTTGCGCCGCAGTTAAATGCACGAGGTTCCGGCGTCAGAGATTGTGCCTCAGAACTTCGTAACACTGGAAACAGTTTTGTTTAAGACGTTGGCTAAAACTATTGTCTAGGATTACTATTGTTTAATTTTCATAAATTGGTGTCAATAAACCTACAGTTATACATTAATTCTTTTAGCGTTGAATTATGTACCACGCTCTCTTAAGTACTAAAGTTAAGCAACAAGATATTTTAAAATTTGTAAATCGCTTCCATTAATCGGAGGAAGCAAAGTATATAAATACACACAGAAAAAGTAGTGGCCGAATTATGTAATCACGAAAACGAGCAGATATATATATATATATATATATATATATATATATATATATATATATATATATATATATATATATATATATATATATATATATATATATATATATATATATATATATATATATATATATAAAGTCAAGATTCAGAATATATTTTGCCGTCGAACTCTTTTGAGTTGCACACTCTGTGTCGTCTGTGTACATCTGTTCCAAAAACTGTGTTCTTACGCGCTGTTTACGTTGTGTTGTATGTACGCATATACAGTATGTTCCTGTGTGTGTCCTATCCCATAGCTGTCTTTAGTAGAAGGCCGCGGCCTTAGATCTGGCAACACTGTCAGGAAGGGTCATTTTAACACTTTTTTTAGATCTCCAAAGACATGACTCTAACGGATTCGTTTTTGTGCCATACATACCGGCGAATCAGGGGAAGCCATTGCCGTTAGCGAGACAATGAAGTGTTAAAATGACCCTTCCTGACAGGGTTGCCAGGTCTAAGGTCGCGGCCTTCTGCTAAATACGGCTATGCCTATCCTCGTATACATGTTCCATGTACTGAGTTCTGTGCTGTCCGCGCTGTGTTGTATCTGTCATTGGTAGGGACCCTTGTTTTTCGCGTAAAGAATTTTGCCTCACTTTGTTTCCGTGCCTTACGAGCACATCTGCAGTTCTGCTTCGTGGTCAGCGATTGGATATTTTAATTCTCACTAGCCTTGGGATTCTACCGGCAAATCACAGACGTGTAGTGTTGCAGGAAAGTTTTTAGTAATTGGCTCAGTCAAATTAGGTACGGCTCTTCACACAGACACGCTGCCAATAACCATGAAGTAGAATTGCAGATGTTCACGCAAGGTACTGAGACAAACTGGGGCCAAATACCTTTCGCGAAAAAACAGGGTCCCTAGTCATTGTAACTTATTTGTTATACTTGTGCCATTCATGTGGGCATTTGTTTTTATTCTACCGAGTGTACATTTATGTATAAATTTGTGTTTTTTTTCTTTCCTGCCCTCGGGTCATGGTGTGTACATTTATTCAGGTCACTGTGTTCTTCGATGATGTTATTGTTGTACTATTCTGAGCTGTTCTCGTTATGGTGTGTCTGTGTTCATGTATTAGAGCTACTGTACTCGTGTGAGTACAGGGCCTACACATGTTCCATCCATTCTGTACTTTTGTGCTGTAACTTTGTTGTTTGTGTGTACTTGTGTTTCAACGACTATATTCTTTTGTGTTGTCTTATTTCGTTCAAATTTCCAGCAATTATTTCTTTGTTTAGTAGCCATTTATTTTGGTAGTCTTATATAGTTTTCCAGCCAGAATTTTACGTGCATTGCGTTGAAAATAGCTAATTTTTTTATCGTAAATTTTTGGGTCGTACTATGAATTTTCTAATACTTGTAACAAAGTGTTGCTATACATTGCTTGTTTTGCGTGAAACATAGCGAACTTGTAGATTTGTTGATTGATTTTCTCAGGTTACTTCCGTCCCCGTTCCCCCTCGTCCTTACCTTGGCTGCTCCATTCTTACATCACATCTTTCTCGCGATAAATTCTCATTAAAATATATTTCAGAGAATCCATATAGAAGAGACCTAGTTGCAAATATTATTCAAATGCACAAACATTTTTATACAATTACTATAAATGTATTCATATTTAATATTTAACTGGAATTTTTTATAAGGTTTTTAACTACTGAAAGTTTAATTATCTACCTTAAAAAGTTTAATTACAATTCATTTCAATATTACTCTTTTGAGCCTGATTCGCCGGAAGGCTTGTAGAAATGTTGCCAACTCACTTGAGAGTAAATTGCCCCCAGGTTCGGCAAAATTACCCGTTTTATGTCCATTTCCTACCTTTTTTAAATGTCAGAACGTTGTACGAACGTTTTGGTTTCAGTTCAGTCTTCTATTCAATTTATATCCACGCTCATTACATTAAAAAGTGCATTTACCAACCAACGTATAAATAATGGTTAGAGATGATGGTATATCGCGAAAATTCATTGTGCAAACGTACTTTTAAAAACACCGTTGTTCCTCGCGACATGTACGGTTGGTTAATATACGTCTGACACAACGTAGCTCTCTGCAGACCAATAATAGACATGAAATATTATAATATCTGGATTCTTATTGGCTCAGTTAAATAGGGTAACAGCTCCACGTACAAGCTAAATTCAGTAATCATCTGGTAAGCTGAACGTGTGTTGAAATCCAGCAAACAGTCAAGTTTTCCCGCGATAAACCATCATCTCTAATAATGGTACTCAACTTACAACAATGGACTTCCAGAGTTAAATGTAGAATATTGATTTTAAACTATTGAAACTAGTATCTTTTATATCGTATTTTTCTGTCGAATGTAAACTATTTTGTGTAATGAATTAATGAACACGCTATTCGTGTTAAAATACACACCCAGTTTTGCATATATTTGGTCATAGGACATTTTTATGCAAGCGTTAGTGTTCAAGCCTTGTAGTTTGTTTGCATACATAGTTTATTTTTCGCGCCGTACATCAAAATATCCCGGAAAAGGAAAATTTTCCACCTTGATGTAACAATGACTAACTGTTCAAACCAATGTCATGTGTTGGATATCATTGCTGCGGTGATGTCTCCTACGCTTAATTTATTTATAATTACTAGTTATACATAAGGCAATCAATGATTACACTACTCTATGATCTGTTGTCATCTCAAGGTAGAATTAACATTATGATAACATTATTGGCACACAGAAAATTAAATCAGTAAGATGTAATCACTACTACTGCATAAGGCAATGGTCAAGTCAAATGTTGAGTATTAATTGTAGTGATATGCAAAGAGCTTAACTTAGCTATACGTCAGCATAACACAAAGTTACAAGGGTAGGAAAAGGTTTCTATGTTTATAAGCAACATTAGCTTCTGAAGTACCCTAACCGTCAGTTTTATTATAATAGATGTGCTTTTAACGGCACTACGTGCTATGGTAAATGATGCTCTCTGGTAATACTAGCGACTTCGTTTCGAACTGGGGCCGCGGTGGCCAAGAGGTCAGACCTCTCGCCTCCCACCAAGGCGATCCGGGTTCGATTCTCGGCGGGGTCGGTTCTCGGATTTTCATATGTGGAAATCGTGCCGGACGATGCCGCTGGTCGGCGGGTTTTCTCTGGGATCTCCCGTTTCCCGCGCCCATTCATTCCTGTACTGCTCCATACTCACATCATGTTATCCCTCACCAGCGCTAAAGACCTCGATGTTAAGCGCTGAACACTGTCGTAAAACTAATATTTTAAACACGAAAAGAGATTACAAATAATCTTTGCATTTGCTAAAATATAATATAATCCAAATAGCAAATTACTGAATTTTTTCCAATAACAAAGTTGATCGGTTGTATATACATGAAGCCTTGACATACAGTTTCAATGTAAATTATTTAGTTTGATTTCCTTCACCGGTTTGCGCGGTGCGCATGAACAGAAAGCGTGCAAGTTTGTCTTTGAAATCCAATTATGGGGAAACTGGCTGAGCAATTTTTGATCAGAGGAAAATATAGTCTGAAGTAACGTATACGAAATCGACACAATTTGATACATAAATACATTCTTATTACTATTTTTCCCCACTAGAACACACTGAACCTAACACTGAAAGAAAAGTATTGTTGTAATTACTATATTTCCGTTAAAACAGGGACAGTTTGTTTGCCGCTACTATATGGACTGTTCCTACAAGAATAGGAACAAAGAGCATATTTATTTTACAAAACATATAGTTACGTCTACAGAACAGATTGTTGTAGGGACAGTCCAGATAGTAGCGGCAACCAAACTAGATTGTTGTCCCTATTTCAGCAGTATGGTATAGTGTGGAGCTGAGGAGAAGGCAAGGCAGAACGGCAGGGTGGTGGTGGGGGCCACATAGCGCTCCGCTTGTCCCCACCACCAGCCGCATACCTGAGCCTTGCTTTCTCCTCAGCTCCACACTATACCTACAACAGTACTTTTGTTTCAGCGTAGCGCCTATTCCAAAGCAAAATCGCAAGAGCGCCACGACCCGACACTCGGCTGCCCACGACGGGCAGAGTGTATGTCTGGATGCCTGGCGCAACAGATAGGGGGGATGCCTCTGCAGGCGTGGGTGGGTATGGGTTGTTGGATGCCAGGCGGGACTGACGATCGTCGGCATCGCGGGACGTACCCAGCTGTTCCGTGTCTCCCCAGGGCGCGCTTGATTGGCGTTCCCGTGGGGCGTACCATACTGCTGCGAGGTCCCAGCCATTGTTGCCAGAATTGACCATTAGAATTGCACACACGCTGAAGCAAAATTACACAAAAATACACGCACCTTCAGCACCACAAATATTTATTAGTCGTCAAATAAAATTGCCTTCTTGAGACGAGGATTATTTTTAAATCCCTTTATGTTGTTAAATTTATATGAAAATTGCAGAATCAAAATGACGATCATGAACATCTAATAATGATATTTACTGTATGTTAAAAATGTCACTTTGAAAATAAACAAATACAGCACAATGCATAGCTACGACAGAAAAGACTAAATAATTATCTTTGGATTTGGAGATGAACGAGATAAATTGAAACTCCTGACAGAAATATTCTTCAATTGGGGGGGGGGGGCCCTTCTAAATTGGGGGAGACTTCTAAAATACACAAAAATTACACACACCTATCAGAATTACACACAAATTGTGTAATTACACCCATAAACCAGTACATTGTCTATAATTATCGCGACTTCTTATTGTACTGCGAACACACATTGGCAACACTGGTCCCAGCCTCTATATCACGGAATCATGCTGCCTTGTGTTGCCCCTATTGATGTTAAAATGGACCGTGTCCAAAAAGAGTGTGCGAAATCAATGAAGTCCACGTACCTACTTAGTTCTTTTTTATCAGAGCCTAAAAAATCATACGGTACAAGGGGGTGACTTTGGGACACTCCAAATTTATTTTTCAAATATGGCAGCCCAGAGTTAAGAAATTTCCTTGCGGTAAATTCCGGATATTAATATGACATTTAATAGATATTTGTTCAAACTTCATAATTATGAAAAAAAAAAAAAATTGTAAAAGTGTTCCAAATTCACCTAACTTGTCCAAAGTCATTCCCGCTAACGGCAAGTGTTGTTTATTATGAGCAGAAGGTAAGGACTAAGTTACTTTCAATTACAGTCAATTTAGGCTACCATCTAAGCAGAATTTTCGGAAAATTTGGAATATGTGCATTTCAACAATGACTGATTAAATTATGAAATTAAATAACTGGGCGGTGATTAAATATCACTACCTGCTATTTGCACCGACGACGAAGCAAATCGTAGGTGCAGAGCAAGTAAGACGGGCCTTCATATGCACCTCTAGTTACAGTTGGAACTGAATAGACTCCCCGGTTATTTAGTTGCGCATGGGCGAACAAAGCAAATGTACTTGTGCCGAAGTACAGTATATGATGGGCACAGAATTACAGCCGTTTTGTAGCCATCGCATGCCCTCTTTATTTCTACGTGAGTTTATTTAATTCCACTGCAATACAACTAACGGCGAAACAAATTCAAATTTTGTGTTGCACCCGTTAAAAGCTGCATTTAATCCCTTCCCCCCGAGATTTTTTTTTTCGTTAAAGGTGTCATCTACCAGTGTTTTCGTAAATACGTTTTTTTACGAAACTATTCCACATGAGCCCATTGTACCAATGCTAGTAGAATGTCTCTTCCTTTAGTATGCGCCCTCATGTCAGGGAAATGCGCCAGAAGTCGTTGTTTTAAGCGTGTTGAGTGAACTCTGCCATCAATGTTGGCCCCAAGCTGCTTCAGTCTGTTTGAGTACAGGTCAGCTAGATCAGCAAGCTTGAATACCGGAGAGATATTATCATCCTCACGTACTTCTTCAATGTGCATAACTAATTCAGCTAAGACATAAGCACACAAAGATTCCTCGTGGTTGTTTTGTTTGGATTCACCACTCTTAGGCTTTCTTGCTTTGTTGTACAACTGTACCAGACAACTAGTGTGATATTTAGCC